>PVKB01004068.1:0-161130 GCA_004027205.1 Ctenodactylus gundi
AAAAAAAAAAAAAAAAAAAAAAAAAAAAAAAAAAAAAAAAAAAAAAAAAAAAAAAAAAAAAAAAAAAAAAAAAAAAAAAAAAAAAAAAAAGGCTCAAAGGTTTTTTTTGTTTTGTTTTTTTTTTTTTTGGCTATTCTCTGTCCCTTTTGTTTCCATTTGAATTTTATTTTTGTGACAAGGCCTTGCTTAGTAGTCCAGGCTGGTCCTGAACTCACTACATAGCACAGGCTGGCCTTGGACTCAGGGCAATCCTCCTGTCTCAGCCTCCCCAGCACTGACATTACAGACATGTGCCACCAGGCCCATATTTTAAAATAGGAACTCCAGAGGAATGGAGGAATGGCACAGCAGTTAAAGAACTTGCCCTGTAAGCACAATGGCCCTCAGTTCAATTTCCCAGCACCACATAAAAGCTGGGCGTGGTGGCACACACCTGTAATCCCAGCACTTGGGTGGCTGAGGCAGGAGGATTGTCCTGAGTCCAAGGCCAGCCTGAGCTATACAGTGAATTCAGGACCAGTCTGGGCTACAGAGCAAGATCCTGTCTCAAAAAAAAAAAATTATATGTGTATCTATAATGTGTGTGTGTGTGTGTGTGTGTGTGTGTGTGTGTGTGTGTGTGTGTGTGAATATATGAATTCTGGGGGCTGGAGGAATTACATAGTGGTTAGAGCACTTGTCTAGCAAGCACAAAGTCCTGAGTTCGATTCACCAGCACCACAGACGCCAGGCATGGGGGCACACGCCTATAATCTCAGCACTTGGGAAGCTGAGGCAGGAGGTTTGTGTGAGTCCAAGGACAGCCTGGGCTTCATAGTGAGTTCAATATTAGCCTGGACTACAGAGCGAAGCCCTGGCTAAATAAATAAATATGAATTTTAAAATCAGCTTGTTAATTTCTACCAAAAAAGCATTTTAGGATTTGGATATCATTTAATCTACAAAACAACTGGTATAGAAGTAATTTTTAACAATATTATTAAGTCTAAAGCCATGAATATATATATATATATATATATATATATGTAATATATATATATATGTTATATATATATATATATATGTATGTATTTTTCGAGCAGGGTCTTGCTCTTACTCTGCCGTCCAGGCTGGTCCTGAACTCCCTACGTAGGCCCAGGCTAGCCTCAAAATCATGGCAATCCTCCTGCCTCAGCCTCCTGAGTGTTAGGATTACAGGCATGTACCACCACACTCAGTTTATGTGGTACTGGGGAATCAAACACAGGACCTTGAGCTTGCTAGGCAAGTGTTTTACTTGCTGAGCTGTTCCCCAGCCCTTAATCGATAAAAAATTATTTAGATCTTTAATATATCATACCAATGCTTCATAGTTTAATGTACAGGTTTTACATGACTTTATCCCTAAGTATACTGTATTTGTTGATAGTATTGTAAATTGCATTGTTATAAAATTTCTATTTCTTAAAAAATACTACAAAGGCTAATTTAAGATCATAATGAATGGATGTTACTTTAAAGGTCAAACCTGTAAAAATAAATAGCCTATATCATTATTTGATTCCCTATATTATGTCTCAAAATAAAGTGGCTGAAGTCACCATAACTCTATGAACTTTTGTAGGCAATGTAAATCAAATAATTTAGTAAGTGGAAAATAAAGAATTAAAAGATGATATAAACGCAACTAACATTTCTTGATCTTTCTTTCTACTGACCTTTTTACCACATCTTTGTATCCTGGGGCCTGTTTTTCTGACACAGGTTTTAGAAACGGACTGCTGAACCTGTTAAGAAAAAAACCGAGAGAGGCTAAAGACATAATGGCAGGTAACAATGAGAGGCGTGAGCGTGAATCGCACTTGAAACCCAAGTGTGGCACAGCTCTTACTAGACTGGATAGAACAATGCAGACCCTGAACACTACAAGGAAGACAGAAATCTATTAGGTTTCCTCTTGCTAAACACAGTTTTTGCTTGTCTGTTTTTAGTATTAGGGAATTTAACCCAGGGCCTTTGCCAGAGCTAACCTGTGTATTTTTTGAAACAGGATCTCACTAAGTCGCTGTATTTCCCAGTGTGGTCTCAAACTTGTGATCCTCCTACCTCAGTCTCAAAGAGACAACAGAGGGTTTTTTTTTTTTCAATCCTGTAGAATATTGAAATACTATTATAATCCACTACATTTATTCAAAGTTATTAAGGCTCTATCTCTGTTAAAAAGAGAGAGAGGGCTGGAGGAATGGCTCAGCAGTTAAAGGCTTACCTAACAAGCCAGAAGTACCTGAGGTAATTCCCCAGCACCACATAAATTGGGCGTGGCAGCCCAGGCTTGTAATCTCAGCACTTGGGAGGCTGAGACAGGAGGATTGTCTTGAGTCCAAGGCTAGCCTGGCTATACATAGTGAGTTAGGACCAGCTTGGGCTACAGAGTGAGACTATGTCTCAAAAAATAAATAAAAAGAAAAGAAAGAGAGAGAGAGTCTACCATATTACAAGGGAACATACACCTTTAGGTAATAATACCATGTAATCAGTTTCTAGAGCCAGTCAGATAGGAAGCACAGTAACCATTTCTTGTACATATTAGTGAAAACAGCTGTAGGCACTTATGACCAGTCTTACATAAAAGATCTACTTTTATTTTATCTTATTTGTTTGTACTGGGGAATTGAGCTCAAGGTGTTCACGCTTAAGCTACATCCCCAGATCATTTTTATTTCTGATTTTGTGAAAGGGTCTCACAAAGTCATTAAGTTGACCAGGCTGGGCTTAAATTTGGGATTCTCTTCCTTAGCCTGCACCACTGGGCCTGGCTTAAAATCTACTTTTTGGGGCTAGAAGAATGGTACAATGATTAAAGCACTTGCCCAGTAAGCACAAAGCCCTGAGTTTGATCCACCAGTACCACATAAACTGGGAGTGGTGGCACACGCCTGTAATCCCAGCACTCAGGAGGCTGAGGCAGGAAGGAGGATTACTGCGAGTCCAAGGCTAGCTGGGCTCCATAGTGAGTTCAGGACCAACCTAGGCTACAGAGTGACCCTCCCCCCCCAAAAAAAATCTACTTTTCAACTATGACTTGTATGAGGAACAAACATAGCTTCTTTTATGCTTAAACCCTAATATATGTTACTGCTTCAGTTTTGAACAAAATCCTATTAGCACTTTGAGACCTACCTGTGACTAGCAATCACCTTCCAGACTAGCAAGAGAGTCTTCTTAAATAACAAAGGGTCTTGAAAAGTGTCACTCTGGCTAAGATCAGTCCTACAGGACATAAGAGGACAGAAAAGAGACGTGACTTCACAAATGGTGTTCTTTCTCCCTGTGGTAATGAGGTATTCTCAAGAGCTAGAGCTGCTAATTAATATCTGAAAGAATATAACAGTAACCAGGAATAAAAATACATGTACTGCTTCCACAGGGACTATAAACTCTGTAAATACTCTCTTATTTGCCACTATTACCCAAAGAAGTTGTTACATTCTTATAAAATATAATACAAAGCCACAAATGCCTGTCCCCTTTCTAATCTTGCTGATGTATTTTATAGCACTTGTAGCTCTAAAAAACTGGTCTGTGAAAGTAACTGCCATTCAGTGAAGCTTTGTTAGCACTGGAAACAGAACAGGGCACATAGCAGGTATTCAGTGAGCATTTGGGAAATTAATCTAGTCCTGTTTTAATGTTGAAATATGCTACCTTGATAAGTATATTTTCCATATTTTCAGAGAAGGAAATATTTCATTTCATGTATCAAATATAAGAATTTCATATTTTATCTGAATCCTATGCAGTTTAAATATTTTTCATTTACACTCTCCCCTTATACTAATCTTTAAGATACTATCTAAGAAAAATAATCCACTTTTTTTGTGGTACTGGTGATGGAACCCCTTCATACTGAGCTACATTCTCAGCTCTTTTTTTTATTCTTATTTTGAGACAGGGTCTCACTAACTTTTTAAGTTGCCTAGGCTGGGCTTCAACTTGTGATCCTCCTGCCTCATTCTCCTAAGAGTACTGGGATTACAGGTTTGTACCACCAAACCTGGCCAAAAAAAAAAAGAAAGAAAAGAAAAGAAATCAGTTCTGATGACACTTCCATTCTTCTTTTTCTGGGCCAATTTGTCTAATTTATTTAGTTTTTATTCAGGTACAATGCTTTGATGTTTTATTACATTTTTTATAATTTCCCCAGGTGAAAAGTGTTTTTTGGTTTTTTTGTTTGTTTGTTTGTTTGTTTTGAGACAGGGTCTTACTCTGTAGGACCAGGCTGTTCCTGACCTCATGATATAGCCCAGGCTGGATTTGAACTCACAGCAATGCCCCTGCCTCAGTCTCCCAAGTGCTGGGATTATAGGCATGTGCCACCATGCCTGGCTTACGTGGCACTGGGTAATTGAACCTAGGGCCTTGAGCTTGCTAGGCAAGCACTTTAACTGTTATGCCATTCCTCGCTAGTGTACTCACTTATGAAAGGTACCTCTGGTTCTATAACCTCATATTCAACTAACTTCATCTTTTTTTTCTTGGTGATATTGGGGATTGAGCCTGGGGCCTCCACACACGCTAAGCTAGTATTCCACCACTGAGCTATATCCTAACCCTTCGAATTTTTTATTTGAGGCAGACAGGGTCTGGCCAAGTTGTCCCAGCTGGCCTTGAACTTGGAAGCATCCTGCCACAGTCTCCTCAAGTAACTGGAATTTCAGGACTATGCTACCATACCTGGCAACGTCACACAACTACAGGTGAAAATAACAGCAGGGATGTGAAACAGGCCTACAGTCTAGGAAGGGTGCTCCACAAACTACTGCATGTTACTCCCCATAGGTACGCACTAACAGAGTTGCAGAGAAGGGGAAGTGGAAAATGTCTTCTCTCTTATTTTCCCCTAATGCTGGGACTTGAATCTAGGTAGGCAAGCACTTCACCACTGAACTACGTTCCCAGCCCTGCACTTAACAGTTTCGAGGAGGTAGCATGGCTGAAGTGGACATCCTCCGGGGGAGTGTCCTGAAAGCTGAAGCCATCATCACAGTCACTGGAAGCGGGCTGGTCTTCCACCTCTGAAGCATACTCTTCACCCTGGTCCTCCCCTTTGGATTCTTGCTGAGCCTCCTCCTGGGAAAGCCAGGAACCACAGGAAACTTCCGAGACAGATTTACTATATGCCTGGTGATTTTATATGCACAAAGTAAATGAAAGCTGACCTTCAGGTAAGAAGTGGCCCATTATATAAAGCTATAAAAGAAATTAAAGAAAATACATCCAAATCTAGCCAATAATCTTGCTGAAGAACTGTTTTATGAGACAGGTCTCACTATTTCATCCAGGATAGTCCTGAACTCATGATGCCGCACAGGCTGGCCTCAAATTCACAGCAGCCCTACTGCCTCAGCCTCCCATGAGTACTGGGATTATAGGCATGAACCACCACGCCTAGCTAATTTTTATGTGCCACCGGGGAACTGAAGGTAGGGCTTTGTGTGTGCTAGGTAAGCACTTTAACCACTGGGTTATTCTCCTAAGCCTTGCAGAAGACTTGATTCTGTATACTTACACCCAAATGAAAGATTAGTATTTACTCAATTCTTATTTGGATGCTATACTCATTTAAAATCATAAACATCTATGGTCTTGGCATTACCAACTGTACTGGGCAGATAATAATGCCATTCTAAGTTTTATTGCATCAGAATGGCATTCTAAGTTTTATTGATTGTTGACTATGAACCAGGTACTGTACTAAGTCCTTAATTGAATTTTTTTTGTTGTTCATTCATTTATTTTGAGACGGGTGTCTTGCTATGTTGCCTAGACTGGTCTTAAATTCCAGCTCAAGTAATCCTTTT
The DNA here is from genome assembly GCA_004027205.1 of Ctenodactylus gundi. Taxonomy (NCBI): domain Eukaryota; kingdom Metazoa; phylum Chordata; class Mammalia; order Rodentia; family Ctenodactylidae; genus Ctenodactylus; species Ctenodactylus gundi. The sequence continues at coordinate 5,841 of PVKB01004068.1, forward strand.
GTCTTAGCCTCAGCTGGGCCAACAGGTGTGTACACTACCACATCAGGCTGAATTGTCTTATTTAAATATTACAGTAAACAAAAGAGAGCTCTATTATCCCATTTGTTGCAGAGAAAACTAAGGCTCTAACATGTTCAGTAATATGCCCAGGGTCCCAGAACTAAAACTGATTCCATACCAGGATTTGAGCCCAGGTAGCCTAATTCACTGGAGTTGACCTGTGTGCTCTAACCACTCTGCTCACACTACCCGGGAAAACCAACCATAAGCTACCATAAGTTACTCACCTCTTTACTCTCTGTGGGTAGTCCCTGAATAGCACAAGTACATGAAGGGGCCGGAGCCAACTCTGGCTTTCCATTTTCTCCCAAAAACATCTTTTCAGCAACTACAGGGTCTACCGTGGCTACAAGTTCTTGGGTCTGTGTGCAAGGCTCTCCTTCTTCAGTAGCTTCAGTTTCTCTTCCCTCTTGTTGCCTGGTATCAGATAGAGGGCAGCAACCTTCACTTGACTTTTTGCTGCTAATGTGCAAAGGCTCCATTAAATAGGCGACCTGCAATCAGAGTCTATTACTGGATGCACAAGAATACCAAACTCACCAAAACAAAGAAAAAATTAACTTCATTGCAATTAGAAATGAAAAAGGTGAAATCACAACAGACATTGTTGAAATCCAGAGAATTATAAGAAACCATTTCAAAAAAACCATATTTTATAGAAAGATTCTACCTCAAGCTGATAAAAGCAATTTATGACAATCCTACAGCCAACAACATCTTAGATGAGGAAAAACTGAAAGCATTTCACCTTGAATCAGGAACAAGATAAGGGTGTTCTACTTTCACCACTTCTATTTAACACAGAGCTTGAAATCATTTTTCCCACTATTTTTATTAATATACATATGTAATACATAGTGTTTACAATGAACTTGGGTATTTCGTGCACATATGTATCATATCAACTTTACAATCCCTTCCCATTTTTAACCCTCCCAACCCCTCATCTCTTCCTCCGACTCCAGTTATCACTTCATATGGTTCTATAAATGTCTGTGTTCTGGGTTTTCCCAGTCAGAGAGAACTGGTAGGTAAGGCCAGGTTTAAGAATAGCAAAAAAGATACAGCAAAATGTAGAAAAAAAAAACTTTTGGTAAATATCCCAATAAAGGGATTGGTTGGATTCAGAGAAGAGGCATCAAGATTTGACTACTGCGACCCATTCAAAGAATAGGAAGCTGAGTTAGAGTGGTGACTTAAGTGAAATGATTTAGATGCAGATGATTAATATGTTAAGTACTGTACAGTCTCTCTGACTTGCAGCTTGAAATCTTAGCCAGAGCAATCAGACAAGAGAACAGAATAAAGGGAATATGCACAGGAAAGGAAGAAGTCAAACTATTCTTATTTGCAGATGATATGATCCTTCAGTGAACACCAAACGCTCTACCAGAAGACTCTTAAAGCTAATCAGTTCAGCCAAGTTGCAGGATATAAAATCAATACACAAAAATCAGTAGCATTCCTCTACAGCAATAATGAAAACACACATAAAAAAATCAGAAAAACACTCCCATTCACAGTCACCTCAAAGAAAATTAAATACTAAAGAATCAATCTAACTAAGCAAGTGAAGGATCTTTATACTTAAACCAACAGAGAAAAGCCAGGACCTGATGCATTCACCACAGAACTTTATCAGAACTTTAGGGAAGAGAGAGTGCCAATGTTCCTTAAACTCTTTCTTGAAATTAAATGAGAGGAAATACTGCTCAAGTCCTTCCTGGAAGCAAGTCTGACCTTGATCCCCCAACCAAAAAAAAGACCCAACAAAGAGAGAAAACTATAGGCTGATTTTCTTAATGAATAGAGATGCAAAAATCCTCAAAATATAAGACACTTGTAAACAGAATGCAAAAAATTATTTAAAAGATCATATACCATAAGGGAGGACAAATTCGAGTCATTTGTAGGAAAGTGAATGCATTTAACACCATTACGCTCGGTGAAATGAATCAGACACAAAAGGTTAAATATCATTTGGTTTCTCTAATATAAGAAAACCAAACCACAAAAAAAGTAAGAGAGATGAAAGAAAATAAGAAGATATACTTTGTGGAGAGTAAAAGTGGAGGAATTGGGAGGGTAGGAAGGGGAAAGGGATGTGATATGTAAATTAAAAAATAAGAAATGAAAAAAATGTTTAAAGTAAAAAACATTTTAAGTTTTTAGATTAGGAAAATATAACCTCCTCCCATGAATCTGAACAAATGAATTGCAAGGGCACTCAAAAAGGTAAGCCAGCATATTAAATCCCACTCCTATGACTCTGACCCCTGAGGACTGGAGTTTTAAGGTGTTTGTTTAAAAAGCATGCACTGGGTGCACATGCTGTTTCACCACCAAATACTGGGGATGTAGCAACAATGTGGTCACTTGGTCTCTGTGGAGTTTATATTTTAACCAAGAATGTTGAGAGGTCCCAACATGGAGGAACAAGCATTGCCTTAGAAACTTGGGGTTCTTCCAGCTTTGGGAATAACAGCTCACCATCACCTCAGAGAGGAAGTGGAGAAGGTTCTGCTGGCTGACATGCTCTGCTTCTTCCTGAATGTTCTCACTGCTTCCACCGCCCAGCAGTATCTCCCTAGGCTCGCTCTCTAGGCTGCTTTCGATTAGTTTCTCAGGAGCTTCAGTTTCCCTCCAGTTGCCCACATCAAGATCCAGACTTGAGTCCGATGAGCTTAAGAGTGACCTGCAGTCATTGCTTAACTCAGAGTCACTGGGGTAGTCTTCAGAATCCAACCAAACCCACTCATGTCCTGTCTGTAAAAACACAAAATGAAAATACACTAAATCATTTGAATCAATATTTCTAAGGCACTTCGACATCCAAATTTAGTATAGAGATAAGGGACCAGAAATTTCTTCCTACTCATTGGTAGGAATAGTAAAAATTAGCTGTAGGAAGACCCTAGGAAAAAAATGATCTTTGCCTTTTGGAATAAGAAACAGCTTCATGCTAATATGTTACTCAGTAACGTTTTTACTTGATTTCCTCATAGTGCAAAAGAAAGAAAAAGACTGAAATATAACTAACTCAACAGACTCCCTCTATACCAAATAATCCAGTATAAGACAATAAGCTTGAGGAAAAATGAAAGAGGATATTTTCTTCAGTGTACACAATTTTTTTTTTTTTTTTTTGGAGACACTGTCTTGTTCTGTAGTCCAGGAGGGTCCTGAACTCACAATGTAGCCTAGCTGGTCTCAAACTCACAGCAATCCTCCTGCCTCAGCCTCTTAATGCAGAATTACAAGTGTGCACCACACCAGGCTCAAAACATACTTGAGAATTATTTTTTGGCATTCTTGTCATATCGAACCATCACTTCTCACAGTAAAACTGAAACAGTGAGTTTTAAAACTATCTTTCCTTTTAATTACACTATCATGATTTTCTTACACCTTTCTCTTCTGCTCTTTATAACTGTCAAGGAAGTTTTTTCTTCTGTTTCTGTTTGGTCTTCTTCCTTATTAATACTTTTCAAAAACATACCCAGTACTTGAGAAGCTGCTGCTGGATGATTTTGAGTTCAAGCTCAGGCTGGGCTACAATAGCCTGAACAACAACGTGAGACCCTCTCTCCAAAAACAGTAACTTTTTTTTCTTTTTTGTTGGTGGTGGTAGTGGTTAATTCTGGGGATCAAGCCCCAGGGCCTTCATCCTGGCCCTTTTTTTATTTTGAGAGTGTCTCACTAACTCACTAAGTTGCCTGGGCAGGGTTCAAAATTGTGATCCTCCTGCCTCAGCCTCCCAGAGTGTTGGGAGCTCTGGAAAGAATAAATACATTGAGGTATTAATTTTGCTTTTTCATAGCTTCTTAATCTGTGTTTCCCAGCACCTAATGCATGCTAGGCAAAGTCTCTTACCACTGAGCTATATGCCTAGGCCCCATCTGCACATAACATGCATTCCATCATGTCTTAATGCATTTAGAAGTCAATTCTCTTTAGATATCCCACCAGGTACGTCAACTCAACTTTTTAAAAACTTATCACCTTCACTCCTGTCTCTAAATTTAATCTTTTGCCTTTTTTAATTTCCTGATCCCTATCACCAACAATATTTTCTTAGCTTATAAAAACTCTTTTGAGCCAGGCCAGGTGACACAGGCCTGTAATCCCAGCCGTTCAAGCTCAGCCTCTGCAATTTAACAGACTATCTCAAATAAACAATAAAAGCAATAAAAGGGTCCTGGTGATGCAGCACAGGGCAAAGATTCTTTGTTCAATTTTCAGTATCACAAACAAAACTCTTTTGATCCTTCTTTTATTCACTCAGTAAACAAGTCTTTCCAAGTTTTCCACAATTTTTCTGTTTCTAAACATTTACCCAAGCCTCCCATAGTGCTAAGATTATAGCTGTGCTCAGCTACATTCCAGTCATTTTAAAATTTTTGAGACAAGGTCTAACTAAATTGCCCAGGTGGTCTCAAATGTGTCATCCTCTAGTCTTAGCTTGCGAAGCTGGGATTACAGACATGTGTCAATATGTCTAGCTGTTTTCTGGCTCTCAACAAATGAAATCCTATTCAAGAATAAGCTATTAGAATAGCTATTTCAAATGTTTCTTCAGTCTGCTATTTAAAGACATCCATTACCTCGTTTGTTGCCTTGACTGGTATATTTCACTATTCCATAATATAATCCCTCTTCTAGTTACATTTGTCTTATTGTCACCACCACAAATGCCTACACCTTCAACATGTCTCACTAAACTTATCCATCACCCTCCCAACCAAACTCAAATCTACGTCCTTTAAGGCAATGGTCACCAACCTTCTTGGTACCAAGGACCAGTCTCTTTGGAAACAATTTCTTCACAGCAGGTGGTAAGGGATCAGCCATTACCTTCTCAGTTCCACCTCAGATCAGGCAGTAGATTCTAATTCTCATAAGGAGAGTGCACCCAGACCTCTTGCACGCACAATTAAGAGCAAGGTCTGTAATTTTTTTTGGGGGGGGGTGGGGGGGGCGTGGCGGGCAGGGTTTTATTCTGTAGCCCAGGCTGGCCTTGGATTCATGGCAATCCTCCTGCTTTCGACTCCCAAGTGCTGGGATTATAGTCATGCACCACCACGTCCAGCTTTATGTGGTAATCAACTCAGGGCCTTGGGCTTGTTACACAATCCCTTTAACCCCTGCACTATTCCTCCAGCCCCAAGGTCTGCACTCTTATGATGCCCACCTGACAGCTGGTGGGGCTCAGCCAGTAAGCGAGGTGGAACTGCTATAAATACAAGTGAAGCTTTGCAAGCTGGCCTTTCACTGACCTCCAACTGCCCAGCCAGGTTCCTACCATGACAGAGCACTCACTACAGGCCCATGTTGTTGAGAAGTTGGAACATGCTTTAATAATTTTTTCCCTCACAAACTTAACAACTTTTGGTGCCTCAGTGTTTAGGCCACAAGCTTCTTTATGGATTGGCTTGGGAATACTCAAGAATAGAATAGAATGTTAGCCTGTTTGTAAAATCCTAGACTGAATTCCATTCTATGGTACTACAAAGACTGTTATCTACCTTTATAATATGCTTTATAAGTAATTTCATTTAAGGCATAAAGGATTTGTGACGTTTTTCATGGCGCTGGAGATCAAACCCAGACTTATGAATGCTACACAAGCCCTCACCCAAAATTATGTGATCCTTCAACTAAGCTGAGTCTTCAAATAGCAACGTTAATTAAGTTTTGGCCAGCAATGATGGTGCACATGAGGCCAGAAGATCATGACTTCAAGACCAACTTGGACAACTAGGTGAGACTCTGTCTCAATTAAAAAATTTCCTACCTACAGAAATAAGAAGGAAATGGTAACATCCTATCATGGAAATACTATCTGCACAGCATATTAAGTGAGGCAAATGTTACAGAGATAAAGGTCAATGATACCTATGCCCATGCTTTAATATTAAAACAGTGCAATGAACAAAACTTTAAAGATCTTGAACTTTCACCAACATTCAAAAAATCTGATTAAATTACTGCAAAATTCAATAATACACTAACTATAAATGTGACACTTATTACTTACCTTTCAGCTGCAGTAGGCAGCTCATAAGACCACTTTTCCCCTCCAATAATCTCATTCTCACAAATGATTGTCACATTGAAGCCACAAGTTCCAAATATATATGTACACACACACCACACAGAAGACATAACACTATTGTTTTCTTTCGGTTTATTGTACACATACACACTTTCACAAGTTTATTTTTTAAAAGTCTGTATACTTCACAAGACAATATAAATTAGCTACAATCTGCTAGCTACACATATGGGCATTAACACAGCCCATGTTTTTTGCCCTAAAACAGGCAAATTATGTTACTCCAACTCTGACAGAGTTTCCCAGCTCATGTCACATGGCCCATGTGCCTCCTCTTCTGTAACTTCCACTTCTGGACCGGGGCCCACGAGCCCAAGCTCTGTCACATTTACTTCTATTTTAGGTTCAGCTCAAAGACAGTACTCTAAGGCTTCATTTTTTCATCTTCATGTCTGCTTCAATGGCACAGCGGCGTCCCCTGGTTCCCCCATCCTAAATCATGGTAGAAAGAAAAGGGAGCGTGAATAAACTAATTAGAAGGTAAGAGACAAAATGTGACAGGAATGTTGGGAATTTTACCTCTTGAGGGGAAGAAGAAAGAACTAGCAGAAAACTTAGAGGGATGAGGGGACATATTTCTGTCATCCCACGCAGTAACTAAAAGAATACCTAGTGGTTTGTGAGAGGAAATATAGGACAGAGTACGTTGCTCATGCCCATCACAAAGGTCTTTGGAATTTACTTGGGGTCCCACCCAGACCCAAATCATGTGCAAAGGAACAGAAAGAGCAAATGAAAGGATAGTAGAGTCAGAAAGGGCAGTGGATAGGGAGGTTCTTGGCTAACATACCTGTCCAGCTGTTGATCCCTATAAGAAAGGCCTTTCCTGCAGACTGACCCTGGCACTAGTTCCCTAGCACCTCCTGGCAGTTGTTTTCCAGGATATCAGGACAATCAGGCTTCTTTCCATCTGCTGCTCTCTCCCTGCAGCCCAGCTCCTTCCTCTTGTGCAATACTTTGCTGTCTTCAATAGATAAAAAATCCTATTAACCAGCCTTGCCATAGCCAGCCAACTTCATGGGGAGTCAGAGTCATTGTTGCAGGCCAGAAAGAAAGAAGGAAGATCACAGTGTTCTGTCTGTGGACAGGCTGAGAGGCCAGTAGGTAAGATAAACTAGTGAACACTTCTGCTGGGCCAGATCAAGTTTTACTTTTTCCTCCCAGCACTGAGGCTCGAATGCAGGGAAGAGTCCATGATCCTAAGTTGTCTATGAGGCAACCGTAAGAATAAAAATACCACCTTGCATTTGTACAACACTTTTAATTTTTTAAAAAGCCAGTTCCATACTTACAATATCATTTTATCCCCACAACATCCCTGTGAAGTAGGCTGGGCTAGTAAATCATTACATTAGTTCTGTCACACAAATGAAAACAAGGTACCAAGAAATTATCAATGACCTTAAGACCAGGTAGTTTTTTGCTTGATACCCTTCCATTATATCATGCCTCACTCCTCCATAATAACACAGTCAGCCATTTAATTTACTGAGATAGAAAAGGCTGGTTCTACTAAATTTACCTATGATTTCATAAGCTACTACTACATGCAATGGTCATCATTACTGGGCTCTTTAGCCTAAGTTTTACTGAGTGTATGTCTATCAGGTGTTAGTCTAATTTTAAGAGAAAAAAAGAAAAAACTGTGTACTATATCTGGCAGTTTGAGAAACATTATAAAAATTCAGGTAGCAGTAGCATCTCTAAGCAATTTTCTATTTTTAAGAAAAGTATTGGTTAACGGAGGAATCGAGAAATAAGGAACTGGTGCATCCTAAGTCCTTCACCCCCAGAATACCTCCATTTAGCCTTTATCTCATGATGAGTTCCTACCCAGTCCCCACACACACACACACACACACACACACACACACGCAAAAAAGACAAGAATGCAGAAAAGACAGTTTCCCATTCAGTGATCTGAATAAACAGAAGTTCAAGACACTGCCAGTCCGCTGGATTTTCTTCAGCCACCCACCCCCAGCAGGGCTGACAATCTTTATGGTGACACCACCCCTTGCAGCCATTCAATACTTACAAAGAGAGAGAGAAGGAAGGCAGGAGAACCCATGGGGACACTGTCCTGTTAGAGGACAAATAAACACTGATCAGGTTCCATGGAAAGTCTCAGCTACAAGCACCCCAAACCTCAGGACAGAGACACAAGCACCATACACACAAAGACAAAATTTCAAAACTCAAGAAAAAGAGGAGAGATTCAAAAGCAATTTAGCCATTATGGCTCTGGGACAGGAGCCCACAGTCCTCAACTTCTGCAAGCTGCTCATCTCTCCTACCTTGAGGCCCTCTCCCAAAGGGATAATTCTCTCACATCACTAAAAAGTTCTCCCATGTAACTGGGTCTCTGTCATGGCAGATTTCTTAAATAGTTGGATGGGAACAAATAACTACTATGCTAAGGTCTAAATGTCTGTGCACCACTGGCATGTTGAGGCTTGGCAATACCAAACACTAACAAAGTTCTTTAAATGCTTTAGACTTCTAGTAATGGAACACTGACAAATAAGCTCTTTGCTAGTTTCCTCACCTTCTCAGAAGCATCCTGTTTTCGAGTAGAATCTCTCCCTCGAAGACTTTTAGCACTGATCCCAGATTCAGATGTCTGCATAATCAACTGTGTTGCCAAAAATTGCTGCAGGGGGAAGAAATAGATTTGGCCACACAGACTTGACCCAATAAGAACTTCAGACTGCGTAAACAAGATTTTGTATGGTACCTTCTACTCAAACACTTTTATTTTTGTGGTCATGCAAATTAATCATAGGGATTCATTTGGAGCATGTTGTAAGACTACATCCCTGTCCCACAAATACTTTTTAACTTATTGGAAGTGTAGCATATTAACTTTTAATTTCAACAGGTATTCCAAAGAATTTGAAAATGCCAAATAGCTCCATAAATCTTTTTTTATCAGATCAAAACCTTTGGCCTCTAATGATGTAAAAAAAGAACAGTAAAATAATAGGATGAGACCACTCCTCAAAGTAATTTGACAGAATACAAAGACATAATACTCTTTCAAGATTCAATATTCCATAGGGTGCCTGGTAATGCAACCACACGATAAAGGTTATGTGTCATGAAAAGAGAGAGGAAAAAAAAACCCTCTTTTGTTCAGTACACTTACAAAGTATTTGGCATAACTAAAAAATATACTGTAATCCCAGCACTCAGGAGGCTGAGGCCGGAGGACTGGCATGAGTCTGAGGCCAGCCTGGGCTCCAGAGTGAGTTTAGAACCAGCCTGGACCACAGAGCGACACCCTGTCTCAAAAACTAAATAAATAAAATAAAATAAAATATACATTCAGGGCAGGAAGAATCACACAGTGGTAAAAGCGCTTGCCTAGTAAGAGCAAAGGCCTGGGTTCGATTGCCCAGCACCACATAAAGCAGGGTGTGGTGAAATACGCCTATAATCCCAGGACTCAGAGACGCTGAAGGAGGATTGCCTTGAGTTTGAGGTCAGTTTGGGCTATATGGTGAGTTCAGGACCAGCCTGGACTAAAAAGCCAGACTCTGTCTCAAAAAAATTTTTTTTGAATTCACTATGTACCTAAGGCTGGCCTCAAACTCATGGCAATCCTCCTGCCTCAGCTTTCTGAGTGCTGGGATTACAGGCATGTGGCACCACATCCTCCTTTATGTGGCTCTGGGGAATCTAACCCAAGGCCTTGTTCTTACTAGGCAAGCGCTTTAACCACAGCTCCTTGCCTCAACAAATTTTTAAATTTTACTAAAAAACCAAGCTGAGGACACAACTCAGTGGTACAATACTTGCCTAGCACATGTAAGGCTCTATGTCTGAACCCCAGCACTACAAAAATAAAAGCTTGAGCAAGGCTGCATAGCACATGCCTGGAATCCCAGAATTCTGGAAGGATGAAGCATCGGGATCACTAATTGGAATTAAGCCTGGGCAACTTGGCAACTTAGTGAGACTCTGTCTCAAAATCTTAACAAATAATAATGGAACTTAAAACGAAAAACAAAGTGAAACAGGGGGGTTGGGTAGGGGAGTAGGGAGGGAGGGGAGAGGGAGGGACAAAAGGAGAGTGGGAAAGTCCTTGTCACCTTGACAAGATACATATGAGCATAAAAGGCTCAATTCCATTGTAAACCTTAAATTTTGCACATATACATATCAATAAAATGGGGAAATAAATAAATAAAGGGTTGGGCCTTGAGATCAGCCTCCAGTGCCACACACACAATAAATAAGTAGGAAAAAACCCTTAAGAAAACTATTTGCCCAAGAAAGATAAAACTCTTCTACCTTAAATGCCTCACCAAACCCTAAAAACCAATGTGAGTTGAGCAAGAACAAAATGTGTACCTGTATCCTGGATGGCTATTCCAAGTGAAAGCCACTAGATCCCTTCGTGTCACAGGAATCTTTTCTTGAGTATTTTCGCATCACCCTCACCAAAACACAAAGAATCCTTAAAGTACCTGGATCTGCTCCAAGACATCTCGCTGCATCTCTACTGCCATGTGATAGACATCGTGGTCTGAGCTATTGTACATGACAGCATTCTGAAACATCAGCATAATGTCACGCTGAAACTCAGCTGTGCTGCGGATCAGTCCGTTTTCAATGTTTTTCTTAATAGTTGACAAATCCATAGGCCTAAAAAAAAATTAAATAAAAGAACAGGGTAAGCAGCCACAGAAGCAAGAATGGGACGCCTCGGAATCTCTGGATACATTATCCCCACCAGACCTCGTCTCAGATGCAGGACTCAAATGTCCACCCCTCAACCCCACTGAAACAGCAGTCAATCTGCACAATAAACAGTAACAAAGAAAATGAAAGGGGCTAATTCTTTTAGCTTATCAGTGACCCAGGCACCGGAATGGTCAGTTTGGCACTCTGTTGCTGTTGGGCTAGAGGAATAGCACAGTGGTTACAGTACTTGCCTAGCAAGCAAGGACCCTACATTCCATTCCATAGCACCAGGTAAGTCAGGCATGGTAGCACATACCTGTAATACCAGTACTTAGGAGGCTGAGGCAGGAGGATTGCTGTGAGTTTGAGGCTAGCCTGGGCTACACAGTGAGTTCAGAACTAGCCTGGACTATAGAGCAAGACCCTGTCTCAAAACAAATAAATAGTCAGTAAGTAAGTAAGTACACGTTTGCCTTAAACTTACTATCTAAAGCAAAAATTCACTAAGTCTGGGCAACTTACATACAATCCAGTCAAGTCAGCATGCTGGATGGACCATGGCTTACCTCTGTACAATGCTGTGATAACCAGGTGCTATGTCATCCGTAACAGGCTGAAGAAAGACATTGGCATACCTGCCCCCACAAAATAAAAAAAAAGTGTAATTTCTCAGTTATTTTCTAAAAGTAGCTAAGAATAATATTAGCCAATATCAACTGTCTCACAAAAGCCTACCTGGACTTTTTTCCTGGTCCTCCAGCTATGAGGAGGATCAAGAGGAAATGAACCTATTAATCTGTAAGGCCTACTCACCTATGATTAGCTGCAGCTCTCCATACAAGCATGATGGCTTTCTTCCAGATTTTCTGGGCCTGAATAGCTTCTTGATCCTCACTACAGACAGAGCTGAAATACAAACAGGAATTCTAGTAGGCAAAAGTTTTCGGTTTTTTGTTCTAAGTCCTAATGATCTGTCAAACATTTGCTCCATGACAAGAAAGCAAAGATGAGAAAATATATTTCTTACTTCTCACCTTCACTGTCTTGGTCTCAAATAAAGAATTTCAGATACTCACAACTGTGAAGAAGCAGGGCTGCTAGGGATGGAGTCTGCCAGTGTGTGTGACTGCAGGGTAGCATTATGTATGCTAAAACCATCATCACTCTCGCTCACAGGTGGCTCGTTATCCATTTCTGACAAATAGCCTTCTCCTTGATCTTCTTCCTTAGGTTCCTCGAGGCTGGCTGTTTCACTGACCCCATCTTCCTCCTCATCCTCACCTGGGGCATCCTTAGACACAGTATGTTCCAGTTAATAAATGCAAGCAAAGCTATTCAGCAAAGCATCATTAAACTTGATCTGTCTTTTGGATTAGATCCTTTCTAGAAATGGCCTCACACTGCTTCTTGACTGAACCCTCTATCACTCATACTACCATCTACTTATAGATACTGTCTAATTAAAGTAATTTAGAACCTGGACAAAGAATAAAACCCAGGATCTTTTTAAAAGGAAGAAAAAAAAAGCTACTTACTTAAGACTAAGCTAAGATGCGTTCCTTCTTTCCCCTTGCTCTTGAGAGGAACTCTGACCCTGGGTACAAAGTTATCAAAAATAGTTTTACTTCACGTCTTGTCTGATGGAGCAAGCTCACATCACATTACTTTTATGTCTGATACTACTGCTTTAATACTTCTAAAAAGCAAGCTCTGGACGATTCTCTTTGATATCTAGTTAATAATTTGGAAATCCTGTATACTTTTTCCCTGACCCTGGTATTCCTATTCACTCCAAATTGCTCTAGGTATATCTAAGCCTTTTTATGCACTATATGCAAAGAAAGGAGGGTGTGATGCTCACACTCTCACAAATAGGAAGCGTATGTCACTACCATTCTCTCTCCTGATATGCCAGACTGTCCACTGCAGCTTTTCCCCATGCAATTCCTTACTAATCTCATCTCAGAGAAGATGTGCATTTATTAAAATTCATTAAAAAGGTAGTGCTATAGGGAAATCTAATCACATGGCAAGAGGAATAAAGAAAAGTCTGAAATACCTTTATCTGGCTTCCAAAAATATTCCCTGATTCTTCTTTCAATGAGTCTGCAGAGGAGAGAAAGACTACCTGAAGATTTTTTCACCTTAGCCTTCCCCATACTATGGACCATAATCCCCTGCAGCTGACCTTTCCACGCTGACCTGTTCTACCTCCTCTACTTGCCCACAACCCGCAACCCCAGAAGCCAAAGGGAATGATTTCAAGTTAGTTACAGAGTACAGATTTTTTATCTTTCATTTACCTGAAATTTCAAACTTGTGCTGTGTCTCTGCCTCTAAAGGATCTTCAATGGCATTTGAGCCATGTGATGGAGATAAAATGCTTTCAGGGGATGCCTGGTGATTAAAGAACAAGTATCCTAAGTTCTGGTAACTGTTACAGCTCACACACTTTCATTCTTCAAAATAATACAACTAGGGGCTGGAGGAATAGCACAGCAGTTGAAGCACTTGCCTAGCAACCACCAGCCCCGAGTTTGAACCCCCAGTACCACATAAGCCAGGCATGGTGGTGCATACTTTTCATCCCAGCACTCAGGAGGCTGAGGCATGAAGATTGCTATGAGTGTGAGGTTAGCCTGAGCTATACAATGAGTTCAGAACCAGCCTGGACCACAGAGCAAAAGACTATCTCAAAAAAATTAATAATAAGACTACAGAAGATACCCTAAGCTCCACTCATGTAATTCCACTGGTCACCGTAACAGAAACAGTACAAATATACAAAGCACTGATCACAACTTATGGCCTTCAGATATATAGACTCAGGTGCACAACAGAAAGTCCGAAAGCCTAACTATCTTTTTTTTTTTTTTCTTTTTTTGAGACAAGGTCTCACTCTATAGTCCAGGCTGGTTCTGAACTATGCAGCCCAGGCTGGCCTTGAACTCATGGCAATCCTGCCTCAGCCTCCCTGAGGGCTGGGATTACAGGCATGTATCACCACACCATTTATGTGGTGCTGGGGAATGAACTTGTACTTAGTGCTTGCAAGTCCAGTGCTTCAAGCACTGAGCTATTCCTCCAGCCCCATATCACTTCTTTTCTAAGATATAACCATCCTCCCAGCTCTGAGCTTATTACATACCTCTGCCTTCACAGATGTAAGTGGCATCTCATCACTTTTCCCACAAGAACCATCTGCTTCGGTAATCTCTCCAGTTACAGTACTTCTTGGCTCCTCATCTAAGGACTGGCTCCTGAGTTCTGGTGGCTCCATATTTGTGGCTGAAATAACTCCAGATACCATTTCAGCTCCTGAAATGCCTGGCTCTGCCTCTGCAGGCTCTACCTTGATCTCAACACTGGACTCCCTGATGTCCATTAGTTCATGGATTCCCTTGTTTTCTGTTTCCTCAAAGTCCAGCCTCTCTTGCTTGACTGTCATCTCTGGCGCAGGGAGAGGTACTGGCTTATCCCGTTCCTGCTGAATTGGGTGCTCCCAAGGACCAGGAAGGGACTGGGGATCATCATTCTCTTCACAGAATGACAGTGCTGCTTCCACAGCTGCCACATCCAGCACTTCAGGGTGATCATCCACCTGTTCCATAATACAAACTGTTCAGGTCACAGAAAGAAGCCCAAGTCCCTCAAGTTTGCTAGCACCAAATGAAATGGCCTGCGTCGGCAGGTCTTCTCTCCACCTTCTCCATGTAGGAGAAGCAAACAATGGACAGGTCCCTGTCCTATGCAGACCAGTTACCTAAAGATGGCTGAGACAACCAGTATTTTTCAGCACCAAAGGGCATTCAAACTATAGAGGTGGAAATGGACAATTCTTAACAATTGGAATCAAAGATAAGCAGAAGAACAGCCTGTTTAGGAGCCCTGAGAGACTCTTTGAAGCTTTTCTAAATAATTACCTTGTCCTCAATGATGGCAATAATGTCTCCAACAGTCTCAAAGTCTAGCTCTTCACCTGTATAAGACACAGCAATATCCATCTTTTCAGCCAGATCTAAATCTTCCTTCCCATCTATACTGGGTGCTTTTGATCCTCCAGGGGTTTCTGCTACTCCTGATCGGAAACACTCTTCTTTGATAGAATTAATGATCATGGAGATTTCACTGCTATCCATGGAAACAGTCACAGTATGTGGATCTCCTACAGCCTCCATGGGAACACAGGTGTCAGGCTGACTCACTAAATAACAGGAAGAGAAAAAAATATCTCAGAAGCTTACTCAATAGTGACCACCCTAGGTCACACTGCAGCTACAGACAGTTATCAAGTACCCACACATGTAATGTTAGAAGCTTATACCTGCCTGTATTTTCTTCTCCCCTATTTTTTTTAAGAAAGTAAGATAATGCATCTCAAGCTTATTCATATTTGTATGTTTAATCTTTTTCTCCCAACTCTCAAATATCAACCCATCTCTTCTCCTATCTTTTTCTAAGGATAAAGATGGCACATGCCAATCAAGAACAGGACAAGGGTACCTGAACTGAAGCTAATGGTCTTGGTCATCTTTTTTTAACTAAAAGTTAATGAAATTTTGGTCCTCATGGCTGCTCAGGGCGTGGGTCAGGGACGCACCTGGAGCTACACTTTCAGGAGTGGAGACAGCCGGAGCAGAGGATGGTGCTGGCAGCGCAGGCATCATGACAATGGTAGCCTGGGACACAGACTCTACAGGGGGTGGCACAAGTTTAACTGGAGGCTCACTGGCAACAGTAGTGAAGGAAGCAAGAGGTGTGGTGAACTGTGTAGGGCCAGCTTCTAAAAGCCGGGAAAGAGTGGGAGCACCTAACAAAGAGGTACACAAAATGAGGTAAGAAAGCACATAAACAAGAAGCAATAGCCACTTTAAGACTCCACCAAGAAATTTTTATGGTCTCAAAGGATGAAAGTGACTCTCACGTTGAATAAGCTCATCATCTGTATCTTTACATTTTCTAATCTCACCTCCCACTAATGTAGGAATAAACTGAGCACTAGAATACACAATGTAAGAAAAATAAGTGGCAATTTTCCCTGTCATAAGGAACAAAATTTAAAAAAAAATACATAACATCACTTCTGAAGTTCACCTGCCGTGAACTACTCAAATTCAACATCATTCAAATGCTAATGTCTAACATTTACATACTTTATCAAGTTTTCTTCCATTTATTTATTGAATGATTGATTTATTAAGATGGGGTCTCACTCTGAAGCCCAGGCTAACTTTGGACTCATGGCTATCCTCCTGCCTCAACCTCCCAAGTGCTGGGATTACAGGTGTGCACCACCAGGCCCACCTTATGGTGCTGAGGAATCAAAACCAGGGCCTTTCACTTGCTAGGCAAGTGTTTTAAGCACTGTGCCATTCTTCCATCCCAAGATTTTTTCCTTTTTTTTAAACTTTATTTCTCACCATAGTCTAACTGTACAGATCATAATTAGTAACGTAAAAAATTAAGTCTTAACAGTTAAGTTAGCGATCCAAGGTCATTAAACAAATTCTGGACATGTTCTAAGACTCATGACCAAACCTATGGTTCTGAATTTCTTTCTCCTATTCTAGTATCTCAGGTGTCTCTAGCACATTTCTGCAATTCTGCATGCCAGTAAAGCAGAAGTTTCATAACTTCACTATTACTCTCCATACACTAGTATTTCAAGGTATCGATACTTTGAAAATGGAATACATAATTTCAAGCACTATGTTGTTTAAAAGACAAAACCCACAAAACAAAGTCAGAAACAGTAGTTGGGCTTTAAATCTAGGAAGAATGAGACAATTGCTAACAACAAACTGTGAAATCAAATTCACTCCTCTGAAGAAAATAAGAGTAATGACTTACCTGAGGCAGCAGGGGAGGCTGCGACAGTACTGGGTGTTTGCTGTATCTCCCCCCCATGCATCATGGGAAGGACCCCGCCTACCTCCAGGAGGACACCCGTACTGTTCAAGTGGCCAGAAGCCACAGCCATTTCATTCTCATTGACCTACCAGGGAAGAATAGAGGTGAAGGCTACACTCAAGCTTTCCTTTACTACTACTTCCCAAAAAAAAAAAAAAAAAAAAAGGCAGCAACCAAACTTCTCAAAAACTGAAACTTACTATCCACAGAATAATTTGGTGACCCAAGGAAAACTCTAAACTATAATGTTCAGTACTTATCTGAGTTCTCTGGGCAAAGCAAACCAAAATAATTGTGATTCTGATTCTTGAGGATCTAAGGGTATTATCAACTTACTATATTGTTTTTTTTTTTAACTTAACATTAAACTAGGACGTTTCTTTCTTATTTGAACTTTTTTTCTCCATGTCACATTTAGGTCCCAGGCACTCCCTTCCAAGTACTAAATCACCACAGCTCTCAAACACCCACAGAAGTCTCCATACCAGTCTGGGGCTAGTAGGCAAGAGGCTGCCCTTCTTCAAGAGCTCTGACAGCAGAGGGGAGGGGGGTGGAGTTGCTTTCTGTCCAAGCATCTTTTTCTGGGGTGAATCATCTGTTACTGGGGTCATGGGGGCTTCTAAGGGTGCAGAGCCTGGAGGAAGGGTGTCAGGAATCCCAGGAAACGAGGTGACTGGGGTACTCGGCATAGTCCCGGGGGTTACCTAAGAGACAACAGAGAACCTTTATCTGACTTCTCAAACTATGGAAGGTTCCCTACTAATCTGGTTGGGTTAGTGTGTCTAACTGCTATTTTGTTAAGTTCTGAGTGGATATGCCCAGAAACCCTCTAGCCCTCCTACTCACAGCTGTATTTTTCTCTACAATATTTTCTTCTCCACCCATTCAAATTCAGAATGACTCAACCACTGCATTCAACCTGCCACTTACAAACTTTTTACTCACTACCAATATTACAGTTATACTGGTTATCTCTTATTTCAACAGGAAATATACTAGTATACTTAGCAACAACTTCCTGAGTATAGTCTTTTAACTATCTCTCAAAAGAGCTTTTAGGTCCATCCTCAGAGCACAGTACACAGTTAAGTTTAGTCTTTAGCATTCAGACCAAGGGATAAAGTTGTCTTTAGGGCAAAAAGTGATTTCCTCATCACTCAGTTCTCTGCTGGCTTATTACACCCTTGCTGCTCAATTCCAATGAATGAAAAAAAGATACTCACCCCAGATGTGGCCTCCTCCATGGTGGATGGAGTCAAATCCCCAAGTGGATAATCACCTCCTGGGGAGGCAGAATCTATAGGAGAGCGGACCATCACAGTGGGTAACCTCCGAGGAGGTGTTTTTACTGCCTGGCGAGCTAGAACACCAAAGAGAACATGTTCAAATATTCAAGATTAAGTAAATGAAACTGGGTACCTCCTTGCCATTACATATCAAAGGACAAATAGGACTAAGTTTGGATTAGACACCTTAATACACCTACAGTTTGATAATTTTTAGCCTAATTTTTCCTAAGAGTACTTCTCATAATACATAAATTCTAACTAGCCCAACAGTTTTTAAAACATTTTTACATATTTCTTAGTATATTTCAAACACTCGTTAAGCTTGTGCTTTTAACAACAGATCTCATTGATTCACAGTATGTATTCCCACATTTCAAATGGTTTCCTCCCTTATCCAAGGACTGAGATAGCTACTCTTTTCACAAGCCTTTGACTTCTAAAAATTTTATTATATTCAATGTACTATTATCAAGTGTTTGTATCCTAAACTCCAGGTCTAGTGATATCTAAGCAGAGTACATTTTCTAAGAGTTTTTTCCTGAGAATTAAAGGGTGTTTTTATTTTGGTAGAAGCAATGATTGCAGTTTTGCTTTGCATGCTTTTCTTGCACACTAACAAACTTGTAAGCCTTTTTTCCTGCTAATCTGTTTGCTGCCAGTTTGTTCCAGTGACAAATCATTAAAATTTCAGAGCACAGGCAGTTTGAACTCCTTCTACTTCTGGCAAGCCAGCCGGGAGACCTAAGCATTTTTCTTGTTTCAGATGCTGTCAACTGGGAGACAACAGGACATGATAAAATTGGTAAAAAGGAGGTACATGGAAAGGTCAAGAAGAACTCCTACAAGTCTACGTATCTGACAACTTTGAAAGCATACTGCCGGGGCTAGAGGTCTAGCTCAGTGGTTAACGCTAAAGCATTTGCTAGCATGCACAAGGCCCTGGGTTTGAATCCCCAGCACTGCATAAAGATTAGCCAAGTGTGGTAGTGCATACCTGTAATCTCAGCTCTGGGAGGCTGAGGTAGGAGGACTGTCTTGAGTTCAAGGCCAGTCTGAGCTAAGTAGCAGATTAAGGACCAGCCTGAACTTCAGAGAGAGACTCTGTCTCAAACCCAAAACAAAACAATGGTGGACTGAAATGCCTGAGACTCTAAAGGACCTTACTTTAACGGGAGCCCATCATAACATTATTCTCCTGAAATGATGTGTAACTGTTTGACTAAACTGACCCATTTTCAAAATGAAGAGAGTAATTCAACAAAGTTTGAGACATGGACAAGAAGATGGGTTCAATTCTCAGCACCACAAAAAAAGGGATCAATGTTGCCAGGGAGAAAATGACAAGACAAGTTTTCCCAGGTAACATGAACTAGCGGATTATTAACACTCAATTGCCATCAACATGTAATAGTGTATAATTAGTTGCTCAACACAGACATTAGTTTAGTTTACCTTGGTATGCAGCATCTGTAGCCTTCCTCTTTACTTCAGCCTCTTCTTCCTCTAATTTCTTTTTCCTAAGAAGGAAATTAAGGATTAGATGCTAGCCAGCTCTATGTCCTCCACTTATCTTAGTGCATAGTACTCTCAACAAAAAAAAAAATTTACCACATCAGCACATTTTGAAAGAAAGGCCTAAACAGAATTTTAATTAGCAAATCAGGCAATCAGAGTCCACTAATTCCTAGTTCTTCACTCAAGCAAAACAGAGTGACTTTTATATTAGAACTATGTTATGGTCTCCTTTTGAAATGTTGCATCCCATCAACCTCTAAGCCTCACTGCTACCGCTCAGCCAAAAGACCACTTTGCAGATTTCTCTTCCCAGAATCTGTTCTAAATATAAAGGGAGAGAAGGCAGAGGAAACAAAGTAGACACTTCAAAACGAAGGCAACTACAAAAAGGAGCATATATGGAAAATTATTATTATTATAACCCACATTGCTATATCATTGCAAAGCTCATCCAGTCTGTTGTCCATGTGTCCAGCTTGAATTAGTTCTGCATCTTTTTTCAGCCGTCTGTAGAAAAAGAGAGGTAGGTAGACCGGGCATATTTTTAATTTATTATTATTATTTTGAAACAGCATCTCACTCTGTAGTCCAGGATGGTTCTGAGCTCACAATGTAGCCCAGATTAGCCTCAAACTCACAGCAATCCTCTTGCCTCAGTTTCCTAAGTGTTAGGATTATAAGAGTAATCCTACCCACTTATGTGGTGCCGGGTAATTGAACTCTGGTACTTAGCACTTGACAGGCAAGCACTTTAACAGCTGAGCTATTCCTCCAGCCCTCTTCTTATTTTTTTGAGATGAGTTCTCACTGTGTTGCCCAAGCTCATCCTAAACTCATAGGTTAAATTGATCCTTTTGCCTCAACTTCCTGAAGTACCTGAAATTAATGGTATACATTACATGCCAGACTTGTCTGAGTTTTGTTTTTTTTTTTTCTTTTGAAACAAGGTCTTGCTCTGTATTCCAGACTACTCCTAAACTTACTATGTAGCCCAGGCTGGCCTCAAACTCACAGCAACTTTCCTGCCTAACCTCCCAGAGTGCTGGGATTACAGCACTGGGTGCCACTACCCCCAGCTTATGTGGTGCTGGGGAACTCAACTCAGGGCCTTCAGCCTGCTAGGCCAGTGCTCTCACTGCTGTGCTATTCCTCCAATCCCCTTGACTGAGTTATTAAATTTGCTTTTTAAAACATTCTGACCAGGTTAGGCATGATGACACGTCTATAATCCCACCCCTTCAAAGGATGAGGCAGGAGGATTGGGAATTTAAGGCCAGTGTGAACTACATATTAAGTTCAATGCCATTTGGACTACATAGTGAGACCAGTACCAAAAATTACCCTCTTTTTTCTTTCCCAACCATGTTATATGCTTTCTGGGAAGTACCTATATCTCTCCTGGGTTTCCTTTATCACTTTCTTTAGTTCCTCAACTCTCTCGGCGGTCAGTTTCCGAACAATAACATCTTCAACAGTTTCTACTACTTCTCCCTTTTCGCCCCGTTTCCGCCTGTGGAATTAAAAAAAAAAAAAAAAAAAACAAATCCATATATGAGAACATTTCATGTACTGCCACTCCTATTCTTTCTTGGAGCTTTCTCCACCATTTATTTATAAATGAATTCTGCTATACTTTAAAAAAAAAAGTGTGGTGCAGGACCTCACGCATACTAGGCACTCTACCACTGAGCTCCATCCCCAGCCCAATACTTTCACTATCCACTAATGTAAGTATCTGAAAGATCCATGGTAAAAATTTCCACAGGGAAAAAACTTCCCACCAAAGGGGATTAATGAAAGAGCCTGGCTTTATACTCACTTTGGGGTCTCCGTGGTCTCTAAGAGCTCTGAGTACTGAGAAGCACAATGCTATGGAAAAAAGCGAAAATGAGATGAGAAAGTCTGCAAAGGGAAACGCTTTCAGAGCACCAACAGATGAGAGCACGGTATAGAGAAGAGAGCTATGTTCAAGATATGGGTTATTTCTAGGAAGGTAAATTACTTTGTAATCAAATCAGTTCAAAATTATACCAAGACACAGAAAGTCCTCTGACCTAGAGTTTGCGTATCTGCAGAAAACCATAATAATCAATCTAATAACCAATAGTTACACCTACTGAATAATTACTACATACAAGGCATGGTGCTAAATATTTTCACAGACTTAACTGTGAACTTGACTGACTTGGGAGCTGACTAGGGGATTAGTACAGCTCACTCCTTGTGAGTCTGGGTGAGTCATGGAGGTATGACCTTAGAATCTATCCCTGATCCCTGGTTCTTCCTCTTGTGCCATTTAGTAGCTGTTTCACAGAACGAATGACCTAAACAGCTTTGCCATACCATGCTCTTCTGCCATGCTACCGTGGAACTAGATGACTATGAACTGAGTGCTCTGAATACATCATCTAGATTAAACCTCTTCTGGGTTGTGGGTGTCAGGTATTTTACCCCAACAATGGGAAAGCTGACTAAAACACATGTATTACCACAATCAACTTCAAAACTTTCCTGAAGCAAGTCTTATCTGTTTTTCTCCTACTTCACAATATAAAAGCCTTATATAATTATACAGCAAAAACTGGTAAAGAACTTACTTCATATCCCAATGACTACTTCTGTTTGGTAACTTACTTTTTGAGAAAACCAGTCTGGAGGGCGGCCGGGTTCTGCAAATGGCTTGATTGCTCTGCTAACTGATACCCTACAAAATGAAGAAAGCAAAAACATTACACACCAAAAAAAGAGATTAGTGTGCTGAGAGCTCAAGATTTCAAATTCAAATTGCCACTACTAAATACTCTGGAATATCTTGTATTTATTTTTCAGTGAGAATGGATTTCACTAATCTGCCTAGGCTGGGTTCCTACTTGGTATGATCCTCCTTCCTCAACTTCCCAAGTAATATAATAGATTACAGGTGTGCACCACCTCACCTAGTTTGGTTTGGCTCCTTTATGGGGTAAGGACGTAGTTCAGTGCAATGGACCTCCATTCAATCCCCAGTTAAACACATAAACACACACACGCACACACGTTCATATGCAAAATGAAATTAGAAGTTGTGACCACCCAGTAAGCAAACAACAGTACCAGACTTTCAGGGGTCCAGGGTTTGGTGGAAAAGGAGTTCTTGTTCCGCCTTTAGCCCCATCCCAAGATCCCTCAAGGACCTACTAATGTTTCATGTTCTACTCCCCAGTACTGGCAAAAAAATAAAATAAAAACAAGAAAACAGGCTGCAGGAATGGCACAGTGGTGCTTACAGGCCCTGGGTTCCACTCCCCAGCACTACAAAAAGTCAGGCATGGTGGTATATGCCTATAAACTCAGCCCTGTAATCCCAGTGCTTGGGAGACTGAGGCAGGAGGATTGCCATGAGTCTAAGGACAGCCTGAGCTACAGAGCAAGGTCCTGTCTCAGGGGAGAAAAAAAAAGGAGTAGCTCAGTGGTTCAACATTTGCCTAGTAAGCTCAAGGCTCTGGGTTAATTACCCAGCATCACATAAGCGGGGTGTAGTAGGGCTCACCTGTAATCACAGCATTTGGGAGGCTGAGACAAGAGGATTGCTGTGTGCTGAAGGACAGCCTGGACTACAGCTAGTTCAGAACCTGCCTGGACTGCCAAGAGGGACTCTGTCTCAAAAAAGTAAAAGCCCCACAAGAACAAAGGAAGTACTTATGATGGCAGTGTCACATGGTTTTACAAAAATAATGTTTATACCACTTCATGCTGTTTATTATCTACTGACCCCTTGGTTGTGGGAGGGGGCCAGCCCACCTTGAACAAAGGCCACTCTATTTTACAGAAGGCCCAGAGTTTTTCTGGAAGCTATTTTTATACAAGTTTCCTGAATATTCTTTTTTAAAGATTTTTTTTAAGCCATATACTTCAGGGGGATGAGATTACTCTGGTAGCCACCCATTTTCTCCTTATAAATGACAGCAATAACACACAACAAGGAATGGGGAAAAAGACGTCTCATTCACTCACCATTCACTCCATTCAAACAACTCCAACTTTTCTGCCTTAGAGGTAGGCTTTCATTTCCTCTATGAAGTAACTCTGAGCCAAGTATGGTAGCACACACCTGTAATCCCAGCACCCAGGAAGCTGAGACAAGAAGACTGCTGTGAATCTGTGGTCAGCCTGGGCTACATAAGAGAGTTTGGGGCCAGCCTGGACTAGAGTGAGACCCTGTATCAAAAAAAAAAAAAAAAAAAAAAAGTAACTCTGGGAGGTAGATAACACTCCCTTCCTACTCCTTAGGGGACAGGTCTGTAACAATGAACCCCTGTTTTCACCAGTCTGATGGGTGGGGATATCCTCTGGCTCATGTCTGGCCTCAGTGGGTTCTTTTGGTGTCCTGGCCCCAGTACACAGAGAAAACCATTCCCCTGAGGATCGGCTGGTCTGCTGGCATCAGGCCAAGTCCTCCCCCTGCACCCCAAGGTTAGCACCCCAACAACAAGGGTCCATGTACCAGTCAATGCACCAGAAATGCTGCAAGACAGACAGAAGAGTGGGACAGAGGCCTGTGCAGACAGCAGCTGTCTTCACGCAGGCACTCTGATCCCGCAGACAGACACACAGGACCCGGGACAACGGAGTGAGCTCTCTCATGTACAGTGTTGGCTCTTTTGCCTCCTCCAGATGGTAACAGGTACTTGTGATTATTAATAGAAGGCAGGCGGCACTTGGTGCTTTGCTACTGACAAGGTCATGCTGCCTTATTTCTTTGTTCTGGAAGGGGCAAGCCCAAGATCTTAACACAATACCTCTCCTTTTTTTTCCCGAGACAGGGTCTTGCCCTGTAGACCAGGCTCGCCAAAACTCTTGAGACAATCCTCTTGTCCCAGTCTCCCAAGAGTTGGAATTACAGACTTGTGCCACCACAGGCAGCTAACATGTGGTGCTGGGGAATTGAACTCAGGGCCTCATGCTTCTTAGACAAGTGCTCAAAACACTGAAATATGCCACCAGCCCCTACTGTATGCCTCTTACTTGGTAGGATGAAGTTTTTAATCTAGAATCTTCAAAGCAATAAAAGAACTTATCAACCCTTTTATTTTTGTCTTTGTTTTTTAAAGACAGGATCTCACTCTATAATCCAGGCTGCTCTTGAATTCAACTACATAGCCCAGGCTGGTATTGAACTTAATGGCAATCTTCCTGCCTCAGCCTCCCAAATGCTGTGGTTACAGGCATGTGCCACTACGCCTGGCTTTTATTCAACTTTTTAACAAACAGAAAAGTATAAGGAAAACTGGAAGTTTACATAAAAAATCTTAAGAGACTAACAATTCAAATTTGCTTATAGCTAGAATATTGTATCATGACAGTATCATGATTTTATCACAGACTGATGTGAAGATATGACTAACAGTTACATGTATCTTTGACAGTGGGAAAACAAATTAGAAAATAATTTAGACAAAAAAGTTTTGTGATGCCTGGGGTCTATAAAGATTTCTTGCCAGTCACGATGGTACAGGCCTAAAACCCCAATACTCTGGGAAGCTGAGGCAGAGGACTGCAAGCCTGCGTCCAGTCAGCCAATTTAACAACTTAGTGAGACTGTTTGAAAATAAAAATACAAATAAAGGGGTTGGAGCAATAGTCTAGCAATTAAAGCGCTTGCCTAGCAAGCACAAGGCTCTAGGTTTGATTCCCTAGCACTACATAAAGCTGGACATGGTGGCGCAAGCCTGTAATCTCAGCACTGGAGAGGCTGAGACAGGAGGAGGTTTGCCAAGGCCAGCCTAGGCTCCACAGTGATTCAGAACCAGCCTGGGCTACAGAACAGGACTGTCTCAAAAAAATAAAAACATAAACAAAGCTAAAAGATGGGCTATAGTTCAGTGCAAAGGCCCTTAATTCTAGGAATATACTCTTCTACTAATACCAGAAAACTAAAACTCAGTATTTACCATAAGTTAACTTAAAGCAAATTATGGCAGATCCAGTGGAATACTACTGAACAAGCTAAAGGAAAAGAACACGATAAAAATCCAATCTATTGACACAGAAGGCCCATGACATTGTTTTCTTTTTGGTGTTGTATTTTGAGGGCGGCTACACTATATAGCCCACAGTGGCCTTGAACTCATTATCTAGCCCATGCTCAAACTTTTAATATTCTTGCCTTAGTATCTCAAGTGCTAGAACTATGTATGCCACAATGCCTGATTCATGGCATTATTTACACAAATACAAAGTGAAAAATTATCCAGGCATGTCCAACTGACAACCTGCCTTTTTTTTCTTTTTCTTTCTTTCTTTTTTTCTTTTTTTTTTTTTTTTTTTTTGGAGACAGGGTCTTGCTCTGTAGCCCAGGCTGGCCTTGGACTCAGGACAATCCGCCTGTCCCAGCCTCCCAAGTGCTGGGATTATAGGCATATGCCATCACCAGAGAAATCAACTCATGGCCTTGTGCTTGCCTTGAAACGCTTTAACCACTGTGACATTCCTTCAGGCCCAGCCCATCATTTTTTAAGGAGAAACTATCTTGGGCCACATATAAAATATGAACAGTAATTTTAATGTATACAACCACTAAAACTTCCTTCCTCAGCTTCTCAAAGTATGAAAATTACAGGTCTGTACCAACAAGCCCAGATGAATTGTACACTTTTATTTGTTAATTTTTTGAGACAGGATCTCCTTCTCTACTCCAGCCTAGTCCTTAACTTACTACGTCACCTGAGCTGGCCTTGAACTCATGGCAATCCTCCTTGCTCAGCCTCTACAGAGTGCTGAGATTACAGGCGTGAGCCACCACACTCGACTTGAATTGTATACTTTTTTTTTTTTGAGACAGGGTTTATTCTGTAGCCCAGGCTGGTCCTGAACTCACTGTGGAGCCCAGGCTGGCCTTGGACTCACAGCAGTCTTCCTGTCTTAGCCTCCTGAGTGATGGGATTACAGGCGTGCACCACTACACCGGGGAAGTGGTGCTGGGGAATCGAACTCAGGTACTTAGCCTCCGCCTCGTCTCAGCACTTGCTAGGATAGCGCTTTAACCTCTGAGATATTCTTCCAGCCCCACTGACTTGTATACTTTTAAGTGGGCTAATTTTATGGTATGTAAATTGTCCTTCAGTAAAGCTGTTTTTAAAAAACTTAATAGCTTAGTATAATTAAACGAATCAAAAAAAATGAGAAATGTCCAACAGTTTCTAAGACCCAAGAAAAAAGAAACACTAGATACCTTACCAATTTTGATCTCCACTCCTCATAACAGAAGATGCTAAACACAGCTTCTCTCGAATGGACCATGGCTCTGTGGGGCCAGTACTCAGAAGCTTGTGTTCTGAAAAGAACATAACCAGGAGAACAGCAGTTCTAAACTCCAATATAACTAAAAGTCCAATACAAATTACCCCAACTTCTTGGGCAGAGTGAGCTAATAACCAGTGAACTATCGCCACGGGATGCGGTATACCTACTCCTTGCACGTGAATTAGAGCAGAACATTTCATTTCTTTAAATGCTAGGGCTTAAAGCAATGCCTCATTAAGATTTGGGAAAGACCTGTTAACCTATTAAGACGAAGGCCCTGTGCAAATTATTTATTTTTGAGGCATGATCTCACTCTGTATTCCAGGCTGGTAATAAACTCACTGGTCCTAAACTCTCAAGAATACCTTATTCAAATCCGCACTCAGGCTTGTCGCGTGCCTGTAAAATGCCCCGCTCCTGGGAGGCTACGGTTCGAGCCCAGCCTGGGCAATTCATCCTGTCTCAGACTAGGAAGTAAAAATGTCTGGGGAGATACAGCTCAGCGAGAAGGCCCCTGAAGCGATCGATCCCTACTTACAACAAGGAAAAAAAACAGCCTTACTTCCCAAGATTCCAAGCGGCACGCCGCAACTGTCCCGCCCTCTTCTCAGCAGAAACTTGTTTACTTTCCTCGCCCCTCCCCCACAACAGCTAGACCTAAAAGACATATATTCAAGGGACAGAGAAAAACTGAAATGCACGAAACTCAGTTTCCACACGAGGAGAAAAGGCTCATGGCTCAAAATTTTATTCCTGTCTTCCACGTTAGGAAATGAACTGACTCTAAGCCCACGCCATATGGCCCACACATGTCTTCCTATGAAGGCGCACGTTTATACGGTGCTTTTTGCTTATCCCAGAGCGCTCCCAGCATGCAAAGACCCGCTCAGTCTCTCCCTCATAGACACAGACTAGACTTCTCTCAAAACCTAAATCCTAGTCATTCATGGCGCGGTCAAGCGCAGATCTCGGAAGACCCCTGGCGCTCAGTAAAACCACTCTATCCATGCGATAAAATGTGGCACCGACCCTCGGTTCTCCAAAGGCCTCCCAATGCAAAAGAAGATTAAGTACTCACTGCCCGTCCCTGTCGCCATCTTGGCCCCGAAGTCTACAACGCCAACGAGACAATCTTGGTGATGCCGAACCCCGGGAACTCTGGGAAATAGAGTAACGGCGTCGGTACGGGGTGCTTCCTGGGAAATGTAGTTTTCTCGCCCAAGACGAAATCCGTTACCTCGGAGAGGTACTAAGGAAGGACAGAGGACGGTAGCTGAAGCCTCAGGATTTCCTTTAGGCTTTTAGGAAAAGAAGTAGCTAGGGTTCAAGGAATACAGCTACGTAGGAAGAATCCCAGGCGAAACACCTCAGAACTCGCGACAGTTGGTAACGTGAACCCACGTTAAAGGTGAGAGGTCAAGATGGAGCAAACGGTCTTGCAGTCTCCCCGCCCCCTTCTCTTCATGCTGATTGGTAGCTGCAGTATTGGCTTTCCGATTGGTCGAACGAATTCAGCGCGTAATTTAAAACATTGTATCGGGAACAAAGCTGCGCCTCGTGGGCGGAGTTGTGCTTTTCAGTAGCGGAGGTGCAGGTTCTCTGTGGGGTGTGATCTGGTACCGGAGAGGCAGCTTGTGTTCGGACTGCGGGTGAGTATGCGAATGGACCGGGTTGAACCCGTGCAATCCGCTTTTGTCCACACAGAATGAGACTTTCCGGAAGCAAAATTACAGGCATCTCCTTTCCTTCATGCCTGTGTCCTTTCCGTGGGCCTTGGGGTGGAGATGAAGAAATACTCTCAGGATTCTGATACCAACTCCACAGCACTCGCGGGCTAGGCAACTTGCCTGGAGCGTAGCCTTCTGCTTTTAGAGCCAGATTTCTCTTGGTTTCTGTTCGTGTTCAGGGCTCAGACTACATTAAATTATTAATTTACCGTCTCCTATGTCAGTTATTGGAGGAAGTAGAACGCTGCAATTCAGGCAAGGGAGACCTCGTATCCTGGGGCAAGGACATTGCTTCTTATAATTTGCAGCTCCCTTTGTCCATTAAATTTCTTCTCCTTCCCCACTCTTGTCTCCTTTTTAGACATAGTCTGTCCCTGCTGTCATGTCTCACGGGATCCTTTCTCCACCTGCCGGCTTGCTGTCTGATGAGGATGTTGTAGTCTCCCCCATGTTTGAATCCACAGCTGCAGATCTGGGGCCTGTTATACGAAAGAACCTGCTGTCAGACTGCTCTGCCATCTCTACTTTCCTGGAAGACAAACTGCAGGTAAAGGGATTGGCCAGTGGCTTGGCGGCATGAGAGAGAGAGAGAGAGAGAGAGAGAGAGAGAGAGAGAGAGAGAGAGAGAGAGAGAGAGACCTAATAGTTCCCCCTACAGGGTATAGCATTATGAGATTTAAAAACTAGGCTGGAGGACTGGCACAGCGATTAAAGCACTTGCCTTGCAAGCTCAAGGCTCTGAGTTCAATTCCCCAGCACCACATAAAGCTGAGCATGGTGCCTCACACCTGTAATCCCAGCACTCAAGAGGCTGAGGCAGGCAGATTGTCCTGAGTCCCAGGCCAGCCCCGGCTACACCAATGAGTTCAGGACCAACCTGGGCTACAGTGCTAGACCTTGACTCAAAAAAGAGAGAGAGAGAGAGATTAAAAATCAGTAATCTTGAAGGTTCTAGAGACAATTCTAACTTAAAGGCAAGACAAGTAAAATTGCAGAGCTGTATATCCATAAGTATAAATATTATTTATCCTTAAGTGCACATTCTTAATCTGAGGGAAGTATAATTGTATCTTTCCATTATGAGGCTCATATACATTAAATAATTAGTACAGTACAATGGGCCAGAAGAATAGCACGGCAGTTAGATCACTGGCCTAGCAAGCTCAAGGCCCTGAGTTCAATTCCCCAGCATCATATAAGCTGGGTGCAGTGGCATACAGCCTGTAATCTCAGGAGGCTGAGGCAGAAGGATTGGTATAAGTTAAAGGCCAGCCTGAGC
The DNA here is from genome assembly GCA_004027205.1 of Ctenodactylus gundi. NCBI lineage: Eukaryota > Metazoa > Chordata > Mammalia > Rodentia > Ctenodactylidae > Ctenodactylus > Ctenodactylus gundi. Next base: position 35,706 of record PVKB01004068.1, read on the forward strand.
TCCAAAGAGCTCCATAGCCTGGACTACAGAGTGAGACCCTGCGGGCCTGAAGATGTAGCTCAGTGGTAAGATATATGCTGAGCATGTGTGCAGACCCGGGTTCAAACCCCAGCATAACATACCCATATGCACAAATAATAATTTACACAGAGCATTAAGTAGGTATAATATACATTCAAGTTTTGATAGTATCAAGCATAGCATATTTTCCTTCTCTAAGGTTAGAGTTTCTTATCTATAGCATTATTGACATTTGAGGTCAAATTCTTTGTTGTAGGGGTATGTCCTGTATACTGTAAGATATCTGGCACTAGCCAGCTGTAGTAATGCATACCCATAATCGCAAACACTCCAGGAGGCTGAGGCAGGAGGACTACAGCTTGAGGCCAGCCTTAGCAATTTAGTGACTTAATGAGACCATGTCTCAAAATTTAAAAAAGGGTTGATAATACAGATCAAAGTGGAGTTCTGGATTCAATCCCTAGTACTAGGAAAAGACAAACAAACAGACCAAAAAACAGCTTTTTAATGTTATTCCTGACATCTACCTACTAGATGTTAGTACTTTCCCATATATGACAACTCAGCGTCTTTTGGGGGTGAGGAGACATAGGCCTAGATCAGAACCATTGCTCTAGTCCATAGGCTAAACATTAATATACATTGTCACCTTTTTTCTTTCTGTCATACAGAGTTTCTCTGAGAAATTTATGAAAGTTTTTAGCCAGTGTGGCTGGGGTCAGAGCCCAGCAATTAAAGAGCACTTGCCTAGCAGGCAGAAGGCCCTGGGTTCAATTCCCCAGCACACATTACCCAGGCATGGTGGTGCATGCCTATAATCCCAGCTCTCAGGTAGGAGGATTGCTGTGAATTTGAGGCCAGCCTGGACTATGTAGTGAGTTTAGAACTAGCCTGAACTGCAGAGTGAGACCCTGTCTCAAAAAAAAAAAAAAAAGTTTTAGCCAGGGGTATAGCCCAGTGGAAAGGCCCTACTCTCAGTCCCCAGTACCAAAAAATAAAAACAAAAAGTTTTAACCAAGTGTGGTGGCACATGCCTATAATTCCAGCAGTCTGGAATCTGCAGCAAGAGGATATCAAATTCAAGGCCAGCCTAGGTAATCAAGGTCAGATGGAACCACCTACCAAGACCTTATCTGCAAGGGAAGATTCCCAGGTTGCATGATTAGCACTGCAGTTAGAGCTCTTCCCTAGCAAGAGCAAGGCCCTGAGTTACATTCCCTAGCACCCCATAAGCTGGGTGTGGTGGTACACACCTATAATCCCAAAACTTGAGAAGCTAAGGCCAGAGGATTGTTGTGAATTCAAAGCGAGGCTGGTCTACATAGTAAGTTCAGGACCAGCCTGGCCTACAGAACAAGACCTTGTCTTTAAAAAAAAAAAAAAAAAATTAGGAACTTACCAAGCCCCAGGAGAGTAGAACCCTTTGTAATGTCTCTCACTATGAACTACCAGAATCTCTTAAAATTCCTGGGCCATAGTAGAAATTCTCTAAGTCTGTTGGTGGGTGAGAGGAATAATAGCACAACAGTTAGAGCACTTGCCTAGTAAGCACAAGGCCCTGAGATAGGTTCCCTAATGCCACATTAGCTTGGCATGGTGGCATATACCTGTAATCCTAGCACTTGAGAGGCTGACGCAGGAGGATTGCTGTGAGTTCAAGGCCAGCCTGGACTTAAGAGCAAAACTCTGTCTCAAAATGAGTCAATCTGTTGAGTGAATGAAGTGGGTGATTCTTAACCTCATTCTACAGATTAGGAAACTGAGGCAAAAGGAATGTAGGAGTAGTTATTTAAGGTCTCATAGTTATTAAATGATGGAATTAGGACTCATTCAGGTTTGTCTGTGCTTGATTAAGGTGCTTAATTACTATGCTTTGCTATAGTGTCACATGTTGATTTTCATATAAATCAGCCATTTTAACTCAGATACTCAGTGTGACAAGGATACTGATGAGATGGGTGGGGAAGGGTAACACTAATTAAGTTCATGTGGATCAGAAAGAAGTTGGAACCAGAGCGTTGCTGCAGACATTTGAAGTAGCATGGGATAGTTTTAGCATGAGTCTTAGGAACTGTGCTATTTGCCTATTCAGCAGTAACTTCTGAGATTAATCTATGGTTCTGGACTGTAATTCTTTTATAGGTTGCTTGTGAAAATGCTACAGAGAAAGTGAAAGTATACCTGAGGGTCAGGCCCTTGTTACCTTCAGAGTTGGAACGACAGGAAGATCAGGTGAGTATTTGAGGAAGGAGGATTTAAGGGGAATGCTAAAGGACAGAAGAGGTTCCCTAGGAATGTTTCCTTTGTGATAATTGTATTTTCTTCTTCCAGGGCTGTGTCTCTATTGAGAATACAGAGACCCTTGTTCTACAGGCACCCAAGGACTCCTTTGCCCTGAAGAGCAATGAACGGGGAATTGGCCAAGCCACCCACAAGTTCACCTTTTCCCAGGTATGAGGGTACTGGTCTGTGAACAATGGTCCAACATGGAGGGGCAACCTTATTTCCTCTTTACACATAAGACCTTTTCTCTTGACTGGAGTTTTTTAATATATTCACATCTATAATTTTGGAGGTTCTTATTATATGCTAATCAACATGCTTTATGTACATTATAAACTCCCAATAATTCTGTTGTTATTGATTTATCTCTCTTTTCCTGTCAGAGATATTGTTCAGTAATATTACAAAAAGTAATATTACTGAAGCCATATATTTAGTCAGAGGTGAGACAAGACTGAAGTCTAGATCCATCTGTCTCCATGCCTATGCCTGTGATCAGAATATCGCCCTACTTGTGTGTGTGTGTGTGTGTGTGTGTGTGCGCGCGCATGTGCACATGTGTGTGCAGTATCAGGCTTGGTGCACAGCATGTCTTAAGTGTCTGTTGATTCAGGTGAAAGAACTAGCAGACAGCGTTTGGGTCCTCAGCTGTAGGGTCAGCTAGAAGCAGAACAGGAACTAGCTGCTTGAGTGATCTCCAGGACCAACCACTTAGGAAGGAATAACTCCTGGCTGTGCCCAGGAAGCAAATGGGAGATAAAAGATGGGCTTCTGAGAAACAATCTGTCTCTAGATCTTTGGGCCAGAAGTGGGACAAGCAACCTTCTTCAACCTAACCATGAAGGAGGTGGTAAAGGATGTTCTCAGAGGGCAGAACTGGCTCATCTATACATATGGAGTCACCAACTCAGGGAAAACCCACACGATTCAGGGTAAGTGGTAAGGCTTCATGGGATTGCTCACTGAACAGCAATGGTCTTTATCTTTTGCTCTAAGTTAGAGGAGATATATACTTATCTCAGCTGTCCATATGTCATGTGCCTCCAGGTAGCACCAAGGATGGAGGGATCCTGCCCCGATCCCTGGCTCTGATTTTCAATAGCCTCCAAGGCCAACTTCATCCAACAGCAGATTTGAAGCCCTCACTCTCCAATGAAGTAATCTGGCTCGACAGCAAGCAGATTCGACAAGAGGAAATGAAGAAGCTGTCTCTCTTGAATGGAAGCCTCCAAGAGGTAAAGCATTGGAGTCCATGAAGTTAGAGGTATGGCATACAAATCCCAGAAAGTTTATGCTTACCTTCTTCTTCTCCCATCCAGGAAGAGCTGTCCACCTCCTTGAAGAGGAGTGTCTACACTGAAAGTCGGATGGGTGTCAGCAACAGCTTTGACAGTGGCATCGCTGGGCTCTCATCTACCACCCAGTTTACCAGCAGTAGCCAGCTGGATGGTACGTACCATGAATGGGCTCCATGCCAAGTAACAGGAGGAACTCATTCCCTGCTCCTGACAGCTGCTGAGGGTACAGACCAGAGGTTACTCCCCGAGCTCCACTCTCCAAGGCCCCTGCAGGCCAGAGGCAAAATAGATTGCCCTAAGGTTGATGGCTTGTACATTTTGGCTTCTTAGAAATGAATCACCAATGGGCACTGCCAGACACTGCCCCAATAAGCGTCCCTGCAGACATTCGCTTCTCTGTCTGGATTTCCTTCTTTGAGATCTACAATGAATTGCTTTATGACCTGCTAGAACCACCTAGCCAGCAGCGTAAGAGACAGACTCTGCGGCTGTGTGAGGATCAGAATGGCAATCCCTATGTGAAAGGTATGTAAATGTGGGGGAACAGGCAGCTCAGAGGGACCTGTGGAGGCACTCGGGAAAGCAGTTAGTGTTCTCATATTGTGCCTTCTCTCCCTTGGTCCCAGATCTCAATTGGATTCATGTACAAGATGCTGAGGAAGCCTGGAAACTCCTGAAAGTGGGTCGTAAGAACCAGAGTTTTGCCAGCACCCACCTAAACCAGAACTCCAGCCGCAGGTGGGTGAGTTAGGAGAATAAAACATCCACAATACTTAAGAAACATTAGTCCTCTAGCTGGTCATTGAAGATGTTGTACAGTGACCTTTTTTCTTAATTTTCAGTCACAGCATCTTCTCAATCCGAATCCTGCACCTTCAGGGGGAGGGGGACATAGTCCCCAAGATCAGCGAGTAAGTTTTTCCATTTAGAAATCTGATCTTCTTGGTCACTTACTTGTGGGAGCAGAGAGGAGGCCATCAGAGGAATTGTTCTTTTTTGGCTAGAGATTCTTGGTGGGCCCACCCCTCTCCAGAACTGTAAGATGGACTGGAATCTCCTAACATACCAAGTCCTTAGGTTATATATACGCTGCATCATTTTGTGTAGGTTGTCACTCTGTGATCTAGCTGGTTCAGAACGTTGCAAAGATCAAAAGAGTGGTGAACGTCTGAAGGAAGCAGGAAACATTAACACTTCTCTGCATACCCTGGGCCGCTGTATTGCTGCCCTGCGCCAAAACCAGCAGAACAGGTGAGCTTTTGACTGAAAACTGTGGGCTGGGATGCCTTAAGCTCTGCAGTTTGCCAAGACTTTCTGGGCACCACCGGAGATGGTGCTAGGATACCCTGAGGGCTACAATTCTGCTCACAGATCTGTTATCTCTGATTCTCTTGCCAGGTCAAAACAGAACCTTGTTCCCTTCCGTGACAGCAAGTTGACTCGAGTATTCCAAGGTTTCTTCACAGGCCGAGGCCGTTCCTGCATGATTGTCAATGTCAATCCCTGCGCATCAACTTATGACGAGACTCTTCATGTGGCCAAGTTCTCAGCCATTGCCAGCCAGGTGAGAAGCTGTATGTGTGATGGTTCTACCCACACTGGGCTGGTAACTTTCTTTAGAATATTAGTTAAGGAGTCACTTAAGACTTCTCCCCCCTTTAGCTTGTGCATGCCCCACCTGTGCAACTGGGACTTCCATCTCTACATTCATTCATCAAAGAACACAGTCTTCAGGCGTCTTGCTTAGAGAAAGGGGATAAGCCAGACCCAGGCCTTGATGACCAGATCGAAAATGAAGCTGATGTTTCCATGTATAGCAAGGAGGTGAGAATATAAGAAAGCTTTCGGTGACATTTTAATGGCTGTGTATTCTCCATAATGCCTTCATATAGTCCTGGGCCTTTGTGGGGCATAGCCATCTTACAACCTCTGACACTTAATCATTCCTTTTAGGAACTCCTACAGGTGGTAGAATCCATGAAAACACTGCTTTTGAAAGAACGACAGGAAAAGTTGCAGCTGGAGATGCAGCTCCGTGAGGAAATCTGCAATGAGATGGTAGAGCAGATGCAGCAACGGGAGCAGTGGTGCAGGTACTGGCAGAGTAACCCCTCTTGTTGGTCGTTGTTGTGGTCCACTTGTCCTAGAAGGGAGGAATGAACAAAAAGACGCAGACAAAAGACACACACACACACACATATAGGGGAAGACTGCAGCAACAAGAGACTGCACTCTTTATTTTTATAGGTCTCTAATCCAACCCCTATTACTTGACCTTTACCCTAATTAGATCACCTAGCTTTGTTATCTAGTCAAGGAGTCTCAAAGTCTGCCATAGTCTGCTTGCATTTGTTTGCCACAAGCCAAGAGAGGCCCTCATTTGCAAGAGACCTCCAGCCCCTCCCCTGTGCAGGTAGTGGCTCACCTTGGATGGCAAAACAAGCATTGCCTTAGACCCCGAGCCCTTCCTGTTTGCAGGCAGGAGCCCATCATCTCAGACTGTAAAACAAAAAACTACCTGGGATTCCAAGCCCTTCCTGTTTGCAGGCAAGGTCTCTTCATCCCAGGGGGCCAGACAAAGATATCTGTCTCCATTGAGAGAACAGAGTCAAACTCCAGACTAGTTTAATTATTTAAGCTTTGGTGATCTGTCTTTAATTCTGGGTTCCCTTCAGGTCCTCCTGGGACAAAAGGTGGAAGTAGGGACTAGAATGGAGTTGTGCCTCAAGAAAGATCCCCCAGAGTCACTCCTCAGATTTTTTTTTCTGGTTCACAGTCATTTTTTTTCCCCCCCTTTTTGACAGTGAACATCTGGACACCCAAAAAGAACTCTTGGAGGACACGTATGAAGAGAAACTAAAGATCCTTAAAGAGTCGCTGACAAGTTTTTACCAAGAAGAGATTCAGGTGAGTTGCCCTGAGCTGCTCAGATTCCCATCATTAGGTTACCTGGGGGTAAAAAGATTGTATAAACTCTGGTAAGAAGTTTACAGCTCACTTTTCCTTGTGCTCCTTAGGTGTTTTGTTAGGTGTTCAATCTGTTTGAAGAATTAAGGGTATAGTTGGGCAGGAAGTGGTATAAGTAGTAAAAAACAGGCTTTCCAAATATGTTAAAGAGTTTCATTCACTTCAGTCGCCGGTTCCGACAGTATTTGTCTGATCCTGGACAGAACTCTGTTCTCTGCTTCTCTCTTAGGAGCGAGATGAAAAGATTGCAGAGCTAGAAGCTCTTTTGCAGGAAGCCAGGCAGCAGCCTGTGGCCCATCAGCAGGCAGGGTCTGAAGTGTCCCTGCGGCGGTCACAGCGGTTGACAGCTTCTGGCTCGACTCAGCTGGAGCTCCGGGAAGTCAAAGCTAAACTGGAACAATGCCACGCAGAGCTGAGCTCCACCACAGAAGGTGAGGTGGCAGAGAAGCAGCATGTGTGACAGTGGCCCACGGAGGAGCTAGTGTGCACACCTGGCTTCTGACCCAGCTCCAGCATAATGTGCTCAGCTCCCAACAACAAACCCGACCTCTCACCCGAGCATGCACATGGTCTTACTTTCTATATTTTATATTTGCTAACAGCTCAGTTAAAGAGGTAAGTGCAAAGCTCGTAAACTCACGTGTTTAAGTTTCTTTCTCAGAGCTACAGAAGTATCAGAAAATGCTGGAACCACCACCCTCAGCCAAGCCCTTCACTGCTGATGTAGACAAGAAGTTAGAGGAGGGTCAGAAGGTAATTACTTTTCTCTGATACCAATTCTTGCCTAGGGCAGTTTCAAACACCCATCACTGATTCCTGTGATGACAAGGTGTTCTTTGTGCAAGGTCATGAGGAATGGCTGTTGCATTCCCGAGTAGCCTTCCTCATTTTACTTCTCTTCAAATGCCTCTCCATCACCTCCCAATCCATACCTGCATGAACTTGGCCACAATCTGATTCTTATTCCTTTTTCAGAATCTAACACTGCTACGATCAGAGCTTCAGAAACTTGGGAAGTCTTTCCAGTCAGCAGAAAGGGCCTGTTGCCACAGCACCGGGGCAGAAAAACTTCGTCAGGCTTTGACTACTTGTGATGACATCTTAATCAAACAGGTTAGGCCATCTAGATAACCCTTCCTCCTCTATCGCCCACTCTGATATATAAAAGGATATGAAGAACAAAAGGTAAAGATTTGAGGCTGAACTTATATGGGAGAAAGTTTCTCAGCCTTGCAAAATAACTGTCAAACATTTATTAAGTACTAAGCACAGAACATGCTCTATCAATCACATTTCATCTAAGACCACACTGACCACCCACGACTTTTTTGTTGGTATTGAGTTGAACCCAGAGCCTTCCACCAAGTCATGTCTGTAGCCACTCATCCCCTCTCTCCCCCTTTTTTTTTCTTATATGGTTTAAGCCCACACAAGGCTTAAAATTGCTATCCCCCTGTTTCAGCCTCTCAGGTGCTGAGATTATAGGCATGTGCCACCTCCTCCACCTTTTACATGTGTATGGTACCATGGGGCCTCCTGCATACCAAGTAGGCACTCAACTACTGAACTACAGTCCCATCCTAAGCTAGAACTAGTCTCATAAATAAGATGCATAATGATTCCGTAGATGCAGAAAAAAACATACATGGGAGGCTGATACAGGAAGACTAAACTCTCACACAAGCCCGGGTGACTTAGTGAGCCCTTATGTCAAAATAAACAGAAAGGGCTAGGATGTAATTCTCAATGTCAGTATGCCTAAGTTCAATCCCCAGAACTGCAAAAACAAGTAAGTGAGAAAAAGAAAAATGAGTATCTTAACACCAAATACAGCATTTTATGTCTAAGGACTAAGGCTCTTGCAAGGAAAATATAAACACTATCTCATGTCTTTTTATTCAGTATTGTTTGGTTCTCAAAGAATTCAGTTACTAACTCTTTGAAGAGGATGGAATGTATTAATTTGTTCTCGTTTCTCTAGTACACCAGACAAAAATTGTGGTTTTTTCCTAATGTTCTTGATGTTCCTTAGGACCAGACCCTGGCTGAGCTGCAAAATAACATGATGTTAGTAAAAATGGACCTTCAGAAGAAGGCAGCATGCATTGCTGAGCAGTATCACACTGTACTAAAGCTCCAGAGCCAGGCTTCTGCCAAAAAACGGCTTGGCACCAACCAGGAAAACCAGCAACCAAACCAGCAACCCCCAGGAAAGAGACCATTCCTTCGAAACTTGCTTCCCCGAACACCCACCTGCCAAAGCTCAACAGACTGCAGCCCTTATGCCCGGATCTTGCGTTCACGGCATACTCCCTTACTCAAATCTGGACCTTTTGGCAAAAAATACTAAGGGTGTGGTGAAAGAGAGCAGTCACTGCCCTCCGGTGGGTCAACTGCTCAGCAGTAGCGGGGTCTCTAAGCTTTGCCATGTACCTGGAACTCTATCCAGAATGTAATACGCATATCCTAGGATTTTTCCCCCTTTTGTATTATAATCACTTTTGTAATCTCTTATTTTTTTTCACTCATGGTATCTATGCACACAGTTATATTAAATAAATATATCATTATTCACATTTTATTTGAATGCCATATTTAACAGAAATTAAACAAACTATAAAAAGAGCAGAAAAAAATTAAGACACGAACATCATTCTGGCTTGTGGGAACCTGGTTAAAGAATGGTAACAAACTGACTGTCTGCCCAGCCTAAGGAAGCTTAGTAACAGTAAGTCAACATGGCATTAGATAGCCTAAACTTTTCTTAATACAAAATGAAGTATCATGCATCACAAGGTGAGCAGGTAATAAAAATGCTGAGAACAAGAGAAGGCTACATCTTGCTCAGAATGATCCCTAACTTCTACTGCACAAACTCATCACAGCCATCATAGTCAAAGCATACTGTCTGCCTCTGAACACACCAAGGCCTGAAATCCTCCAACAGCACACAAGAGTGACTCACTTTACACTGTTTAGACAGAAAAGGCTAGAGAAAAAAACATTAAATGTTTATTAAAACACAAGCGTGGCTGGGCGTGGCGGCACCTGCCTATATTCCTAGTATTCTAGATGGCTCAGGTGGATAGCAAATTCAAACCTAGTCTGGGCAATTTGGCAACTTATTGAGACTGTCTCAAAACTTTTAAAACCCTGTTTTAAATGGTATTAGGGTTCAAACTCTTGAGCCTACACCCTGAGCTACATCCTCAGCCCCTTTTTATTATTTGAGACAGGGTCTTGCTATGTTGCCCAGGCTGGGCTTGAATTTATGATCTACTGCCTCAGTCTCTCAAGAGTGTTAGGATTACAGTCTTGTGCCACTGAGCCTGGTTAAAAATATTTTGTAAAAGCGGGCCAGAGGTGTAGCTCAGTATGAAGGTCCTGGGTTCAACTGCCAGTACCAAGGAAAGAAGTTATTTTCAAATGTTCATGAACTTATCTGTGATCCTGTCACCTAGCTTTGCTTTGGTGAGGGTATAGCTAATACTATAGCCATCTGTGACCTCAAAAAGGGCCACCAATAGTTCATTCTCAGTGATACTTGTTTCTCCCTTCTTTCATTCAATCCTAGTGAAGTTATTTCCAACTTGCAAGTTTTTAGAAACTTTTACAACCATTCTGAAAAATGTCTCCTCCAGATTAAGAATGGATGTATAATTCAGTCCATTTAAACCCAACATGACATCAGAATAGAAGTCATGCTCATAAAATCAAGAGATGATTTCTGTCATGTACCCTGACCTCTTCCTTGGGCATCCCGTGCTCCTGCTGCCAGAAGAGGGCAGAGTGGCAGACCTGTCTCCCTTCCTTGCCTGTCCCACTCCAGCAGAAACAAAACCTTGTTTCTGTAGCATTTCCTGTACTAAAGTGCTGTAAAAAGGATGTTTATTTGGGGGAACTCCGGGAAGAAGGCCAAGATCTATAGTTACTCTCCAAACAGAAGGGAGATAGAAGTGCTTCTAAATGGCAAAAGACAATATCTGTTCCTGCCAGTATTCTTCTGTCTGCCTCTGAAGGTGATAATATAAACTGTTTCCAAGGAGCTGTTTCCAGCTGTAGAAATGAGAAAAGGCTAAGGTCCTTGGAAGAACAGACATGGCTGTCCTTTATACGGAGGTAAGGCTTAATATGGGTCTAGGCATGTGCTGGCTTTAAAGGAGCCTACTATGGAGTTACAGAAGACAAGTTGAGTGGAGAGATTCTGCGTGTGGGAGTGTTGTTAGCAGACAGCGAGGCTGGGAGGAAAAAGGGAGCAGGCATCTCAGATGTAGGAGTCTCGCCTTGGTTCCGCAGTTGTAGGATTTGCCGGAGCAAGGCCTTTCCTTCTTCCCGGGTCTGAAACAAAGTCAGGCAACTGTTTCAAAATATGTTCAAGGCTATTCTCAAAAACAGGTTAAGATATAATATACAAGTTTCACAAATCAAAGTACAGTTTCCACTGATCTTTTGTTTTTTTGGTGGTACTTGAGATTGAACCCAGAGCCTTAATAATGAGCTACATCACCAGCCCTTTTTAGAGACAGTCTCACCAAGTTGCCCTGGTTGGCTGAGGTCCACTAATGATCTTTCTACCTCAGCCTCTCAGATATGCACTACCCCACACCCAGCTTCTGTTGACATGTTTTGTTTTGTTTTTGAGATAAGGTCTTCCTAAGACACTAAGCTGCCCTGACTGGGCCCAAATTTATGGTTCTCCTGCCTCAGCCTACTGAGTGCTGTAGCTGTGCACAAAGTGCTGGTTTCCACTGACATTCACCATCTGCTCACACATCATGGAAAAAAACATATATTCGAGCCCAAAGTTTAAACTTCACTGAAGAACTGATACTCACATCATTGAATGCACAACACTTCTGGGCACAAGTTGAGGCTTCATCCCACAGCTTGCATTTAAAATAGTACTGGGCCAGATAGCGAAAAGCTGTGCTTTCCTCCAAGTGCTCCACTATCTCCTACACAAGGAGAACAGCAATGACTGAGGCAGTAAGAACAAGATGAACAACATCAATTCTCATGCTATGGCACATACCCCACAGGAATAGATATCTTGGATATATTTGATGTAGCACTGGGCAGCCTGTTCTGACTCAGTCAACTGCTCATGAAGCCTACAAAAGAAACTGGGCTTTAAATACAAATCAGACCTCAAAGCAAGTTAGTGATGAAAAAGTAGAAACAATTTTTTTTAAATGACAACATATTAAGTACAAATTTAACATAAATGGTAAAATGGAACTTAGAAGACTAGAGCCCACCAGATGTGAAGGTTACTCTTTTATAAAGGTTAGAATCAGAAGCTAGGAATTTATAACTCAGTGGTAGAGTACCTACCTGGTAGGTACAAGGCCATCACCAAAAAATAGCCTAGAATTAGAATGATCACTCTCCAGATTGAGGGCCTAGCTCAGGGTTAAAGCACTTGTCTGGCACGCACAAGGCACTAAGTTCAATTCCCCAATTCACACCTGTAATCCTAGTACTTGGTAGGGCTGAGGCAGAAGAATTGCCATGTTTGAGGCTAGCCTGAGCTACACGGTGAGTTCAAGACCAGCCTGCACTACAGAGGAAAAATAAAATACAAATAAAAAAAGAACAATAGCTCTAGCACTCATGAGAAGTTAAGAGTAGACAATTAGGGGCTGGAGGAACAGTGCAACAGTTAGTAAGCACAAGGCCCTGAATTTGATTCCCCAGCACCGCATAGTAGTGCATACATTCTTAGTAGCACGTGCTTGAAATACCAGTACTCAGGAGGCTGAGGCAGGAGGATTGCTGAGAGTTCAAAGCCAGCTTGGGCTACAGAGTGAGTTCAGGACCAGACTAGACAGTACAGTGAGTTTAGGATCAACCTGGACTGCACAGGAGACCCTGGCTCAAAAAAAAGTACACAATTAAGGTAAATTATAAATATAACTACAAGACTGGAAAATAAACCAAGTAACTCAGATTTAAGATTTTAGAAAAAAAAACTAGCAAGAGAACTTCATTTGAGGACTTCTTTGCCTACTATTCTAAGCTACAACTAATTTTTTGGCCCTTATTAGGGTGACAACAGTACTTCAAGTACTTTTCCTAAACTGCTCTATCACAAAAATTTCACTTCTTGACAGGCACAGTGGCCCTTACCTATAATCCTAGCTATTCAAGAGGCTGAGGGAGGATGATCACAAGTTCAAGTCCAACATCAGCAACTCAGCAAGACCATGCCTCAAAATAAAATTTAAAAGGCTGGAGGTGTACTTGTCTAGCATGCATGATGGCTTGGGTTTGATCCCCTACATTGCGTTTTTTCCCAGTGCTGGGGATCAAATACAGAGTTTTATACATACCAGGTAAGCACTCTACCATTGAGCTACACCTCTGGTCCATTCATTTCTTTTTCAATTCATTGTTGAGCCCTTATCAAAAGTGAAGCTGTTCCCACTTTTAAGAGAAGTGGCAACTAGAGTTAAAATGGCTAAAGTCCCAGACCAGCACCAATATGTCCCACTACACCCTCACACTCACGTATGGCAATGGAAGGACGGGTGCCACTAAAGCGGTGACCCGCACTCCTAGAGCCAACAGGAGTCAAAGCCTTCCCTCCTTCTACTCACTTTGCCAGCTTCACTAGAGCCATTTTCTCCACATCTCCCACAGCATATGCTCTCCAATAGCACTGTCAAAAATAAAGAAATAAACTGGTCACTCTGACCACTGCCCCATGTGCCACAAAAAAAAAAAAAAAAAAAAAAAAAAAAAAAAAAAAAAAATCACATAAAAGCTAAGGTTCTGCAAGCTGCTTAGGAATTCAGACTTGTCAAATTCAAGGATTTTTATTTTTAACCAGTTCTGACAGCTCCAGGCTATATACTGACACATTCCCACTCACAATCTCAGCGCACTTTTGTTTTTAGCTTATGTACTTATAACAATTTAGACTTTCCAATGCATGTAGAAAGAATGAAAAAACTAGACCACATATAGCCCAACCTTCATTTAAACAGATTTCTAACCAAATTCTCCAGGCCGCAGTTTCAAGTACCTTTTTGGCTTCTACAAGTTGATTGAGTTTCTCGTAACATTCTCCTAGGGCAACCAGCATTCGGGAATCATTGGGCCTGAGAAAGAAGAGGAAAAGATAGTCAGAGCAAAGACTTCACCTACAACGGACGTCTTCCACTGAAGAACTAGCTCCACCACTCCTTCACTGCCATTTCTTTTTCTTGGTGTTATTACCAGTCTTTGTTTACAATACATAATAATTACATGCATCTTGGGGAACTGGTACATATGCATTTGGACCTGAATTATTTTTATTTCCTCTTTCCATCCTTGCTCTCCCATTTCCCTCATCTAAAAATCCCCTTCCCATCTTCACAAAGTATACCTCCCTGTTTTCTCTCATCTATCTTTATTTTGCTCTTTCTCCCATAAGAGAAACCATGTAATATTCACCCTTCTATATCTGACTTAATTTACTTAGAGTTACAGTCCCAAGGTGCACCGATTTTTATATAAACAGCTCAAATTTATTCTTCTTTATGGCTAAATAGTCTCTATTGTATATACCATTTAAAATTTATGTAAGAACCAGTCTTAAATGTTTCATATGATTACATTAATTTGTGGGGTTTTTTTGACCAGCAATCCTAATTGCTCTAAGCCTACCTAGCACAAATCTACATAATAACCCTACACTCACCTAACAAAATCTGCCTTAATAAGGATGTCCGAGAAGTTTCAGGTTGTATCACATTTGCAAAAGCAATATAAGACAGGCTTTTATGTCGTAATGGTAACTAACAGTTTTCTAAATGGATAATTTCATGTTTATTTTCATCTTTTGGATGGTTGAAAAAGATCTTATAGTTGCTTTACATAAAAGTGTCTGAATTGGAACTAAACAAAGAATAAAAGTTATGACCATTCCACAAGAATCCAATTTTACCAAATTTTGGAACTAGTATATGCATGACTGATTATAATATTAAAGATAAATATAGGTAATTTTAATTTCACGTCTTTTGTACCTAATATGTAATGTATATAAACCTATATACTGTAATAGTTCTGTGTGAGTGTTAAAGAACACTTGATGAGTAACTTCTTTTCCCTGCTAACTAGGTCCAAAAGAGCCATACGACCCCAACTAAAAGATTTTAAACAATAAATTAGTATAAACTACCTTCTCTTGTGCATTGTTTACTATACAACATCTTTTTTTTAATGGTTTTTCCCATTTTATTGATATATACAAGTGCAGAATTTAAGGTTTACAATGGAGTTGAGCATTTTGTGCTCATACGTTTCTTGTCAAAGTAACAAGGGCTTTCCCGCTCTCCTTTTGTCCCTCCCCCACCCTCCCTCACCCTCCCTTCCCCCCGACCCTGTCCCCCTCTTTCGCTTTGTCTTTCGTCTAAAGTTCCATGAGATAGGTGTGGTCTGGGTCTCTCATATCAGAGAGACCATTCGATGTTTCACCTTCTGCTTCTGACTCACTTCACTAAGCATGATATTCTCAAGTTTCTTCCATTTGCCTGTGAAAACCTCCACGCTGTTGGACCTTACAGATGCGTAGTATTCCATTGTGTATAAGTACCACAGTTTGTGTATCCACTGGTCTACTGATGGGTATTTTGGTGACTTCCATGTTCTAGCTATTGTTAGTTGTACAGTTATGAACATGGGTATAATATATCTCTGTTGTTCATTGTTTTGGCCTCTTTTGGATATATTCCCAGGAAGGGTGTCGCCGGATCAAAGGGGATATTTATTTCTAGTCTTTTGAGAGCTCTCCATACTGCTTTCCAGAGTGGTCGAACGAATTTACACTCCCACCAGCAATGCAGGAGGGTTTTCTCCCCACAGCCTTGCCAGCAATGATTGCTATTTGACCTATTGATGTAGACCATTCTCTCTGGAATGAGATGGTATCTTAGCGTTGTTTTGATTTGTATTTCTCTTATGGCTAGAGATGTTGAGCATCTTTTCATGTATCTATTGGCCCTTTGTACTTCTTCGTGAGTGAACTGCCTCTTCATTTCATTTGCCCATTTTTCAATAGCATCCTTTATTTTGGTGGGCTTAATTTTCTTTAGCTCCCTATGTATTCTAGTTATGAGTTTCTTATCTGAGGTGTTGGTGGTGAATATTTTTTCCCAGTCTGTTGGTTCTTTATTTACAATGTTGACAGTTTCCTTTGCTGTGCAGAAACTTTTTAACTTGACAAGATCCCATTTGTTGATAATGGGGATAACTTCTTTTGCTATTGGTGTCTTGTCTAGAAAGTCTTTGCCTAACCCTATGTCTTTTAGATATTTACCTATTTTGTCTTCTAAAAGGTTTAGTGTTTCATTTTTCATGTCTAGGTCTTTAATCCACTTTGATTTGATTTTGGTGTATGGTGACAGGTGTGTGACTAGATTCATTCTTCTGCATGTGGATGTCCAGTTTTCCCAGCATAATTTGTGTTCTTAATTACACTATTACTCACTAGTGGAAAATACAACAAAGCTAGGCATGGTGACACACACCTGTAATCCCAGCACTCAGGAGCCCAGGGCAGGAGGATTGCTGTGAGTCCAAGGCAGCCTGGGCTATATAGTGAGTTCAGGATCAGCCCTAAACTACAGAGGGAGACTGTCTCAAAAAAAAAAAAAAAAAAAAAAGGGAGAGACCTATGTAAAGTGACCAAATAAAAATAGAATCTCACAAATTTAAACTCAATTTGCTAAGAGTCAAAAGCCTTCACTGCAATTCAACAGTAGCTGAAATATGAAAGACAGGCTGTAAGGCCCTGGGTTTCATCCCTAGCACCAAATAACTAAAAGAGAAAAGCAGTATCAGCCCTTCCCATGGCAAATCCATTATCAAATGACCAGACTTACCTAAGCTGGTGGGCCCGCCTATAATAATACAGGCAGTAAAATGGCATCTTAAGGATTTCATATGTCTGCCCAAGGCCATACCATGCTCTGTAGTCCCGCTTGTTGACTTCAATGGCATGTCTAAGAAATGAGAACAGACCAGTAAGAGGGCAGATTAACATCAGCTCCTTGCAGGCTCAGCAGCAGCGCACGGCAGTCGGCCCCCGCCACTGCCGCAGCACCAGTCTGCCCATGCACTGCCCAGCTACAAGCTCACCGGTAGGCCTGGATGGCAGCAGAAGTGTTTTTCATTTCCATATACTCATGACCCATAAGCGTCCAGGCCCCAAGATAACGAGGGTTCAACTTAAGAGCTCTCTGGAAATACAAGGCTGCTTTCTCGTGCTGAGAACGTAAACTATAATAATTGCCTGTTTAAAGATCAAATAAAAAAATATGAACTAGAAAGGTAAAAATAAAAGTCTATCAAAATAGCATTCTACCAAATGAGCAAGAACCTGTAACCCATTCCCAATAGTCATGGCAGAAAAGCTAACCCGGTACATATACAACAGTAATATCATCATTTTCTTGGAAAATATATTTTTCAATCTATCACAATTTCTGGTTCAAAGAAAAGCACTGAAAGTTTTTCTTCCTTTCATCGTATCTGCTTATAGCATTTATGTATGCATTTTCATAAAACAGGTAAGAAATGTCTACATTATACTTTAGATTGGAGGTTTTCAAACTACAATTCCTCGATCATAGGTTTCTAACAGGACACTCCAAGGTGAAGACAGAAAGCCCTGTGTCGTCCCCAAGAATCAGGCAGTTTTATCACCACTCTTCCTGAAAACGGCAAGTGAAAGAGTAGGTTCTGGGGAAGATTTTACTTGAAGAGTCTGAATGCCATCTGGCTCTCATCAAGCTAATGGATCGACAAAAGGAATATATCCAAACAACAGAATATGAGTCCTCAGGGACAAAAACAACTACCGATGCGCGTTATAACGTGAACAAAACTCAAAAGCAGGCTGAATGGCTGGGGCGTAGCTCAGTGGCTAGACGCTTGCCCAGCAATCACAAAGCCTGGGATCGATTCCCCAGCACCACAGAAGCTGGCCATGGTGCCACACACCCATAATCCCAGCACCCGGGAGGCTGAGGCAGGAAGACTCTCGTGTGTAGGCCCCAACGTAGGCTACATAATGAGTTCAGGACCAGCCCAGAGTATACAAGAAGACTGTCTCAAAAAAAAAAAAAAAAACAGGCTAATGAACAGAACTCAAAATAAGACTATTATACAATTTATACAAAATTCTTGGATAGACAAAACTACAGAGCTAGAAGGTAGAGCAGTAGTAGGTATGGGGGGAGGAATGTGGGAGAAATGAGACTGAGTTCAAATAGATACAAGGGAATTTTTGGAGGTGGCAGAATAACCTGAACAGGATTATGGCATGGTAACAAAACTATGAACAGGGCTGGGAGCACAGCTCAGTAGTTAAAGCACTTACTCAGCAAGAGCAAGGCCCCAGGTCTGATTCCTCAAGGCCACATAAATAGGGCATAGTGGCTCATACCTGTACTCCCAGCATTCGGGAGCGTGAGGCAGGAGGCCTGCCTTGTATTTGAGGCGACCTTGGGCTACACAGTGAGCTCAAAAACCTGGAGGAATGGCACAGAGGTTAAAGCACTTGCTTAGCAAGCATAAGACCCTGAATTTGACTCCCCAGTACTACATAAAACCAGGTGTACCCCTGTAACCCCAGCACTCAGGAGGCTGAGGGAGGAGAACTGCCACGAGTCCAAGGCCAGCCTGGGCTCCACAAAGAGCCAGTACCAGCCTGGGCTACAAAGCAAGACCCAGTCTCAAAAAAAAAAAAAAAAAAAAAAAAAAAAAAAAAAAAAAAAAAAAAAAAAAAAAAAAAAAAAAAAAAAAAAAAGGAAAGAGAAAAGAAAAAAGATGTGCTCAGAGCAAAGGCCATGGATTTAACACCCAGAATAGACAGATGGCAAGACAGACAAGAAACTGTTGAATGATTACAATATGCCAGGCAACTTAACTTGTTATGTTTTTCTATGTGTATTAATTTATTTAAACTTCCTAACTACCTAAAAGAAGAATCTATTACTATTCTCCTTTTGTAGATGAAGAAACTAAAGCACAGAGCAGGTATGCAACTTAGATCACAAGCTAGCTAGTTACAGAACTGAGATGTAAAGTCATGCAGCCCGAGCTGGGGATGCAGTTTAGTGGTAGCGCTCTTGTCTAGCAAGCACTAAGCCACAGTTCAACTCCCAGCACCACAAAATAAACAGAGTCTGGCTCCAGAGTCTAAATCTCAAATATGCTAGATATATAGGCTTCATGCTGCCTCTCACAAAGTCCAGAATGGAAGAATTCACAGTCAGGCACAGAAGCAGACGCAAGGCCTGGGTAGGCACACTCTGGCTGTCACACCACTCAGGTTATTTCACTCTCCCACAGATCTTCAGTTTTCCTTTTTCCCTCTATTCTTTTTCCTCTTCATTTCCTTTGAACTGGCTATCACACAAAAAATGAAGTAGATTTTTAATTTTATTCCTGCTCCCAATTCTTTTAAGGTAGTGGGTTAAATTCAACAAGGCATTTATGGCAAAGTGTCAGAAATTTTGATGGACATTATCAACATAATAGTGAGGGGGAAAATTAAAACCTCCTAAACCATCATTCTTTATCTATATGTCCCCTTCGATTTTAGCCAGCTTCAGATAAGTTTAAAAGGGGTGGGGGGGGGGGGGCGCTTAGCTCAGCAATTAAAGTGCTTTCACAGTAAGTGCAAGGTCCTGTGTCCAACTCCCCAGCACCACATAAGCTGAGCATAGTGGCCCATGCCTGTAATTTCAGCACTCAGGAAGCTGAGGCAGGAGGACTGCTGTGAATTCAGGACCAGTCTGAACTACTGTAAAGACCCTGTCTCATAAAAAAAAGAAAGAAAGAAAGAAGGGAGAGAGGGAGGGATGGAGGGAGGGAAGGGCACAGCAGTTAGATCACTTGTCTAGCAAGTGCAAGGCCCTGAGTTCAATTCCCCAGCACCATGTGAGTCGGAAGTGCTGCACACACCTATAATCCCAGCACTTAGGAAGCTGAGGCAGGGGGACTGTTGTGAGTTTGAGCAGCCGCCTAGGCTACACAGTGAGTTCAGGACAAACCTAGACTACAAAATGAGACCCTGTCACAAAAGGGAAAAAAAAAAAGAATCTGATTTTTTTTAAAAAAGCTATTTATTGTCTCCTTTGTCTCCTTTACCTCTATTTCCTTTCATCATGTAAAGGGCATGATTACCAATCTGGTTATTCAACCACCAATTCCTCTTTATTCTACTTCAAAATAATCTTCTAACTCCAATTGCTTCTCCATTCTTCCTGTATCAGTTTAGACTCTCACCATCCCTAAGCCAGATAATGGCCAGAGGCTCCTTGCTGGCTTCTTGTCCTTTTTCTAAGCATCTCAGCACAGTCTCTGGTTGTCCTAAAATGAAAATCTAGGGCTGGAGGAATAGCTCAGCAGTTAAAGCACTTGCCTAGCAAGTGCTAAGAACCTGAGATCGATTATCCAGCAGCACATCAGCTGGGCATGATGGGACATGACTGTAATCCCAGCACTCTGGGAAGCTGAGGCAGGAGGACTGCAAACTCAAGCCTAGTCTGGGCAACTTAGCAAGACTCTGTCTCAAAAAAATAAAATAAAATAAAAATGAAATGAAATGAAATAAAACGGAATAAAAATCAGTCCATTTTCATCACTCTCTGGTAAAAATCATCCAGTGGATACCCATAAAGAATAAGCCCTAAACTTTTTGTTTTGATTTATTTTGTTTTGAGGTAGGGTCTCACTCTGTAATCCAGGCTGGTCCTGAACTCACTATGGAGCCCAGGCTGGCCTTGAACTCACTGCAATACTCCTGTCTCAGCCTCTGGTATATAATTCTATTACCTATGTTAATACTGCTATTATATTTATATTCATGTTACAGGTAACTCTTAAAAGAAAAAAAATGTAGTTCTTACCAATTACACAGCATGTTTCTACACGATATTTATCAATTTCACAGAGGTTATGAGCCAGATAACTCAACTCAGATTTCATGCTCTGGGAGAAAAAAGAAAAATGACCTAAGTATTGAAAAGGACACCCTGGATTATGTTTCTTATAGCTTATGCAAGTAATAATCGAATACAGGATGTTGAAGAACAAATGAGCTTAATCATGCCCAAGGAAGAGAAGTAGTTTACCCTAACATAAAGGAGATTAGAAAATGTGTCCATATTCTCAATCCTGTAAGGGTCTTGTTTCCTTAGCTCATTAAAAATGGAGAGGGCTTTGTCAATATCTGCAAAAAGAAGATAAGAGTTCAGAAAACAACACAGCACACATCTCAGAGCCTGATGTTATTTCATTGTCCTGATTCACTCACCTCGGATATTGTGATAGGCAACTGCAATTTGGGAAACAATATATGAGCTCTTAGAGAAGCCCACATCAATGAGATTCTGATACTTTTGCAGGGCCTCCTCTATCAACTGCAACTCTGTGTATATATGAGCCAGAAAAAACTCTTTCATCCAGGTGTCTGGCAAAGACAGGAACTTCAGCTGGCAGCAGGAGAGAGAGGGACATAATACAATATAATTTGACTGACCTCTCTCCCAAATGAACATCAAGGAATGAGCTTTATTGTCTAAAGAGATTACTGAAATATTAATAGAGCACCTGATAGTGAATACAGTGTAATCCAGCTAAGTGAATATGACATAATTACAAGCACAGTTAGCGAAGACTGGCCTAGCTGGGACAGGCTTCAAAGAAAAGACAGAATCTGAAGTGAGTCTTGGAGCATGTGAGGATTTCAGAAGACTAAAGAGAGGAAGAGAAAGAAGACAACAACGTAGACAAAAGTAACAAAATAAGTACAGGCAAACAGGTGTAATGAGTATGGTGGGTAAGAGAGGAAACTAGCTCAGCTTGAGGAAGCTACACTCAAGGCAACAGTGGAAAAACAAGAGTGGATTGGGAGGGCGGATCTTCTCACGCTCTAGAAAATGGGATACAGTAGGAAGCTATCATATTTCTACAAAAAGAACAACATGATTACATATGTTTTCAGAGTAAGTGTGAAATCAACATGCAAGCTGGCTCAGAAATACAAAAATGGGAATGCTAGAGCGAAAGTATCTATTCCTTGCAAGTAGTTCAAGTTTGAGACGATAACTGACTCGGCAAGGAGACCAAGAGAAAGAGAAAGAAAGTAATCCGGCACAGTCTCAAACTGAGCAGGTTAGCAAAGGGAAAGGAAAAAGACAAATAGGACTTTGAAGTGTCAAGAGCAAATATGTGAGAAACAGGAAAGGTAATAAGACTCCTCAAGCTTGGAAACAGAAAAAAGAATTTAGTAGGCAAGACGAGAAATTTGATTTTGAATATTTTTAGTTCAGAGATAAAACAAACTTTCAGTCAAAGTCTAAAGATAGTGAATAAAAGTTAAACCAAGATGAGATTTCAGACACAGACTCAGTGGCACAAATTTCTGACTGGAAGAAATCAGTCTGCTTTGGGCTCTTCAAAGCCAACAAATGGAAGGGTGCTGCTGTTTTCATTAACCTCCAAAGAACAGGAACATGAGTACCACAGACAAAGTCCTCTGGAGCTAGAGGAATTGCTCAACGATTAAAGCACTTGCCAAGTGTTAACTACTCAAGTTTGATTCCCAAGCACTACATAAGCTGAGTATGGTGGTGCACACCTGTAATCCTAGCACTCAGGAGGATGAGGCAGGAAGATTTCCATGAGTTTGAAGCCAGTCTGGGCTACAAAGGGAGCTCAGAACCATCCTGGACTACAGAGGAAGACCCTACCTCAAAATTGGTCCTCTGATAAAGACCAATATAAGAATTGCAGTTTATGAAGCAATTTCATACACATTATTTCACTAACTGAGAAAAAAATCTCCAAAATCTTCAGAAGCCATGACAGTTCACAAGATGTCTGAAAAATGTTCCAGTACAATCTGTGATATCAGAGTAAACTTTCCATGACATCTTTGGAAGGAATAAGAGGGGACGTTATAACTTTAAATCTAAGAAACAAGTTATAGTAAAACTTGAATGTGAAACCATAAATATGAAAAATATTCTAACATAAATAGATGCAAAGCCAGGTGTGGTAGCACATGCCTGTCATCCCAGCACTTGGAAGGCTGAGGCAGGATTCCCATGAGTTCAAAGCCAACCCAGACTACAGAATAGTAAGGCCCTGTCTCAAAAAGAGAAAGAGAGAAACAAAGAAAGAAAGAAAGAAAGAAAGAAAGAAAGAAAGAGTCAGCAAGGAAAGCAAAGCAAAGCAGATATAACAGCAACGACTGGATAAGAGCAAGTCACCATCAAATGAAGATCCAAATTTCAAAACAGTGAATTACACAAAGCAAAGAGTTAGCTATAGACATAGGTCATCTAAGCCAACTGCCCCCTCCCACTACGTAACAGAGTACATAAGATTTAGAGCACAGGTTTTTCACGTAGCTCATGCTGATTTACCATCTCTTTGTCTGTGATCAGGTTACAGAGTTCTAGCCAGGCGCCCCAGTGCAAAGGCAAAACATGAGTAGCTTCCACAAACACATCAATGGCCTCTTTCACCAAGTCTAATTTTCGAAGCACCACACCATACCTAGGAGGGAAGAAAACAATCACAGGAGAGATTAATATTATGACAGTTCTCTTCCAGTGAAGAAAATATTGTATAGAAAGTTCTGTGCAATATGCACAAGGTGCATGTCTGTAATCCCAGCACTCTGCAAGGCTGAGGCAGGAGGATGGCAAGTTCAAGCCCAGCCTGGGTGACTTAGTGAAACCTTATCTCAAAATTTAAAAAATAAAAAAAAACCCTGGGGATGTAGGTCACTATGAATGCCCTGAGTTCAATCCAAAGAAAGAAAAAAACCTAAACTACTGCAACACTTACAGATAAAGGCCAAATCCATCAAGTTCCCGAGCTTGATGTTTTTTGCTGAGTTCCACTCTCAATTCTCTCAGAGCCTCATTTTTCACTTGTCCTTTCTCCAGGGGGCCTAGGAAAGAAGCCGTCACTGAGCTAAAGGAAAGATGCCAGTTTTCACCTTCCCTGATGTATATATTCCCTTAGCAGCAATCAAAGTATTAACTGAAACCTCCAGCAAACACAAGTAGCCAATGACACCGTTCACACGCCATTTATTTTAGAAATTGCAACTGATAAACGGGTCTGAAACCCTATTCATGAGGCCCACACAATTTTTTTAAAATTTGAATTAGTTACCAATGTTAAAAAACAGAAGCCTCATTTAAAAATCGCAATTTTCAGCATCAATTTGAAGGACATAGGAAAGGGCCAAGAGAAGCCATAAAAGCACCAGGTCCAGCTTCCCAGAAGGCAGCCCTCTGCTCAAGTTGGATGACAACCAGACAGCTGATGAAAGACAGGCTCTTCAACCTACCAGCGCTCACCAGGTTCTCTACAATAACCTGCCTGGTTCCTCCAGGCATTTAAGTCTGCAATCTCGCCTTAGGCCAAGAGATGAGGGAAAAAATGAGCTCATACCTAGGCTATCCACTGTTTCATCATCCTTCTTTTTCTCTCCAGACTGCAAGAGAAAAATCAAGAAATAGGTCTTTTTTTCAGAGTATTTTAAAAACACACACTGACATCTACTTTTGGTTACTAATTTCATTTATTTATTTATTTTGTATTTACTCGGGATAGACCACAGGGCATTCACAGTGAGCTAAAGCATAGCCTATTTTTATTTTTTATTTTGAGACAGTGTCTCACTGAGTTGATAAGTTGCCCAAGCTTGGTTGATGAGTGGGCTCAAACTTCTCTTCTCAAGAGGGCTGGAATTACACACCTGCACCACCTTTATTACACAACCATTCAGAGGTTCCCACTGGCTCAGACTAGGGTAATTTGAACACTAATGAAGTTGTGAACAGCAATGAATTATAAACAAAAATATAAGAACCAGCCAGGCAGGGCGTGCATGCTTGTAGCCCCAGCACTCTGGGAGACTGAGGCAGGAGGATCACAACTTCAAGCCCAACCTGAGCAACACAGAAATGCAAGACCTCTCAAAATCAAAACCAAAAAATGGGCTGGGGATGTGGCACAGTGCTCAGTATAGAGGATAGGGACTCAATTTCAAGTACGAGCAAAAGAAAAAAAACTTCAGTAAAGTATGATATCAATGTTAAAGTTATAAAGTTGATAACAATACTAAAGTTTCTGGGGTTGGAGGCATAGCTTAATTGTTAAAGCACTTGGCTATTAAGTGCAAGGCCCTGGACTGGATTCCTTAGCAGCACATTAAGCTGGTCACGGTGGTACATGCCTGTAATCGCAGCACCCAGGAGGCTGAGGCAGGGGGATTGCTGTGAGTTAGGGGCCAGTCTATGCTCCATAGTGAAGAAGAAGAAGAAGATGAAGATGAAGAAGAGAAGGAGGAGGAGGAGGAGGGGGAGGAAGAGGAGGAAGAGGAGGAGGAGGAGGAAGAGGAGGAGGAAGAAGAGAAGGAGGAGGAAGGAGGAGGAAGGAGGAAGAGGAGGAAAGGAAGAAAAGAAAAGACCTTGAAGTTATTTAAGAAAATAAGAAAATATCCTGGCCTAGATTGGGAGTATAGCTCATTCCCAACCTTTTTTTTTTTGCAGTACACTATTGCTTAGCATGTTTGAGGTCCTAGGTTTGATCTCTACCTGAGAAACAAAACAAAAAACCTTGCCTTATTCTAAACAGACACACATTGAAGCATTTCAGAATGAAGTATTACGATGACTGCAACTTGTTTAAAATGGTTCAATGAAAAAATACTTGGGAGTGTGTGCATGTATGTACATACATGTACACAGAGAAAGGAAGACATGAATAAACAGACTAAAAGGTATATGGGAATCATCTGGGTTCATTTATTGTTTTGGGGGTTTTGCTTTGTTCTTTTGAGACAGTCTTGCTATATAGTGTAGGCCAGTCTTAAACCTGCTATATGTAGCCCAGGCAGCCCTTTATTATTAAAAAATTAAAAAGCAGGGCTGGAGGCATCACTTGGTGATTAAAGCACTTGCCTACCTAGCCCAAGGCTCTGAGTTCAGTTCCCCAGAATCACATAAACCGGGCATGGTAGCGCAAGCCTGTAATGCCAGCACTCACATCTGAATACCTGTCTCAAAAAAAAAAAAAAAAAGTAAGCAATTCTAGTAGTCTGAAGGCTGATACAAGTGGATTGCAAGCTTAAGCCCAACCAGGGGAACTTAGCAACTTAGCAAAATCCTATCTCTAAATACAAAAATAAAAATGGCTGGGAATGAAGCTCAGTGAGAAGGCTCAGGGTTCAATTCCTTACACTAAAGCACATGCCTAGAAAGCACAAGACCCTGAGTTCAATTCTCCAGCAGCACATAAGCCAGGCATGGTGGCACATGCCTGTAATTCCAGCACTGGAGAAGCTGAGACAGAATTACTGTGAGTCCAAGACCAGTATGGGCTACATAGTAAGTTCAGACCAGCCTGGACTACAGAGTAAGGCCCTGTCTCAAAAATAAGTAAATAAATAAATAAGTAAACTCTAACTTGTTTTGTAGTCCAGGCTGATTCTGCTCTCGCTAAGTAATCCAGGCTAGCCTTGAACTCATGGCAATCCTCCTGCCTCACCTCCACTGAGTGGTGGGATTGCAGGTATGCACTAACTATGCCCAATTTATTTGGTGCTGGGGAATGGAACTCAGGGCCTTGAGCTTGTTAGGCAAGAGCTTTAACTGCTGAGCTATTCCTTCAGCCCCTTTTATTTAAGTATTTATTTATGTCTTATTGAGACAGGGCCTTTTTTTTGAGACATGGTCTTGCTCTGTAGTCTAAGCTGGTCCTGAACTCACTGTGTAGCCCAGGCTGGCCTCAAATTCACTCACAGCAATCCTTCTATCTCAGCCTTCCAAGTGTAGGGAGAGTGCTGGGATTACCGCTGGGATTACCATGTATCACCACACCCAGCCAATATATACTGGGGTATCTTGCTAGGCAAACCCTTTAACCCCTGAGCTATCCACCAGCCCAAAGAGATGAATTAGATTGAATTAAGTGTAGTACAAACCCACAAAAGATCATGCTTGATTAACACACACTATGCCAATACCTGGCAGTGAGGTGTATATAAAATATCTTTAAGATCTATTAACATAATCTAAGAAAGACTAGAAAAATACATTCAGTGTTCCAAAGTTAAAATAATAAATTTTACTTAATTTATTCAATATATGATTAATTTTACTTGCATTGCCTTTTACTTCTCCCCCAGCACAGGTTACAACCCGAACCCCAGCCATTGTTACTTTGAAATGAGTCTCACTAAGTCACTAAGTTACTCACACTGTCAAATTTTACTCACTTACTTATTTTGTGGTAATGGGGATCAAGCCCTGTGGGCCTTCATATTGAGTAACATTTCCAATTCTTTTTTATTTTGAGACAGGGTCTCACTAAGTCACTAAGTTGCTGAGGCTGGGCTCTAACGTGCAATCTGCCTCAGCAGCCCAAGTGCTGGGATTATACATTTGTACCACCAGGCATGATTAATGGCTCAAACTTTAAATTCTCCTGCCTCACCATGCCAGGATGCTAGGATTATAGGGATGTACTTCTCCTGGCTATACCCACGACAGATAAAGTGATAAATGAATTTATAAATTCAAAATTCATTGCACAAGTGTATGTGTGTAGTCTGTGTGTGTGTGTGTGTGTGTGTGTGTGTGTGTGTGTGTGTGTGTGTGTGTGTGTGTGTGTTTTGTGTGTGGCACTGATGACTCAACCCAGTACCTTATACACTCAATAACTGAGCTACAACTCCAGCCCTCAGGCTTTTTAACTTAATTCTTAAATAATATCAGTTGATAGGCAAAGGACCTTGCATTAAAAAAAAGGACTTTGCATAATCTGGAATGGGCCCAGTTGCACAGGCCTATGATCTCAGCACTCGGGGAGGCTGAAGAAGGAGGATCACAAGTTAGAGACCAGCCTATGCAACTTACCAAGACACTGTCTCAAAATCAAAATCAAAACACAGGCAGAGAAAAGGCCACAATCAAGAGTGAAAAGGAAAGCCAAAAGAGTTAAATTAAAGTCACTATACAACAGTGATCGTGTCTGCCCAGGTTTATAGCAGCACAATTTACAGTAGCCAAATCCTGGAAGAAGCTAATATGCCCAAATATAGATAAACAAATAAAGAAAATGTGGCATATGTACAATGGAGTACAACTCTGCCATTTAAAAAAGGACAAATTTGAGTAAATTGTAGAAAAATGGATGTACCTTGAGACCATTATGCTCAACGAAACGAGACAGACCCAGAAAGTTAAATGTCATATGGTCTCAACTAATATGAGAAAACCAAACTATAAAAAACATGAGATAAGGAAGAAAGTAAGAAGATGGACTTTGTGGAAAGGGAATGGCAAAGTGTGGGGGGGGGGGAGAGGGAGGTTGGTGAGAGGGTGGGAAGGAAAAAGGGATGCGACATGTAAATTAAAAAAAAAAAAAAAAAGAGTTCCAAAGCCAGCCTGGGCTTCATAGTGAGTTCAGGACCAGCTTGGGCTACACACTGAGACCCTGACTCAAAAAAAAAAAAAAAAAAAAGAGTAAAGAGGGAAACAACAAAATTAACAGAACTGGAAAAAGTTTTCGCCAGCTACTCCTCAGACAGGGGACTACTATCAAGACTATACAAAGAGAGGCTGGAGGAATAGCTCAGTGGTTAAAGGGCTTGTTTAACAAGTGCTAAGGCACTGGGTTCAATTACCCAGCACCAATAAGCCAGGCACCGTGGTGCACACCTCTAATCCTATCACTTGGCAGGCTGAGGCTTGCCTAGCAAGGGCAAGGCCCTGGGTTCAATTCTCCAGCACCATACAAACTGGGTATAGTGGTACATGCCTGTAATCCCAGCACTCAAGAGGTTGAGGCAAGAGGACTGCTACGAGTTTGAGGCCAGTCTGGGCTACACAGTGAGTCCTGGACCAGCCTGGACTTTTTTTTTTTTTTTTTTTTTTGGTGCTGGAAATGCTGGGAATTGAACTTACAGCCTTTACACTGAGCTTATAAGCCCAGCTCATTTTTTATTTTTGAGTTAGAATCCCAAGTTGCTAAGTTGCCTGGGCTGAGCTCAAACCAAGTGATCTTCCTGCCCCAGAATATAGGGCTTAGAGACTTGCTCCACCTCGCCCGCACAGAATAGTATCTTAAAATGATCCTCACCAGATATCTGGAATACATATATAGGAAATAGGCTTTCTTGCTATTGCAGCCATGAAGAAAATGTGCTGCACGGTCATACTCTTTAACATCAAAGTAGGCTTTGGCCAGGGTATAAGCATCCATGTCCTGGGCATCCTCCTAGAAAAGAGACACGCTGATGTAAGTAATGGGAATAAGACAGCAAGACTTCAAATACAAGAAAAAAATTCATTAATTTCAAAAAATTAATATTTTTCTCCTCCCCCCCCAAAAAAATATACACACACACACACACACACACACACACACACACATATACATGTATTTGTGTATATACTTTTTTATCCAGTACTGGAAATTAAATTCAAAGACTTCAAACTGAGTCACATCCCCAGAATTTGTTTTCTTTTTCATTTGAGAGAGGATCTTGCTAAGTTTCCTAGATAGGACTCAAACTTGGGATCCTCCTGCCTCAGCATCCCAGAGTGCTAGGATTACAGGAGCTCACCAAAATATTTTTTGAAAATACAAAGTTGGGGTAAAAGAAAAAAAGTCTTAAAATTAACACATTTCAAAAAGCTTTGTTTCTACAAATGTATTAGAAAGTTGCATAGCCTTTGGTGTTAGGAACTTGAGTTCAAATCTTGACTTCTTGATTTTGTGGTTTCATGACATTAGTAGGGAGGGTATTGAAGCTTTTCAAAGTGCATCCATTTCTTCTGCTGTGAAACAGAGCAAATAATACTGATCTTACAGATTTGATATCAGAGTAATGTGAAAAAGTCATATAAAATGTCCAGCATTGGAACTGGAGGAAATGGCACAGTAGTTAAAGCACTTACCCTGCAAGTGCAAGGCCCTGAGTTCAATACCCTTGCTCTACACAAGACAGGTGTGATGGCACATGCCTGTAAACCTAGCATTTGTGAGGCTGAGGCAGGAGGACTGCCTTGAGTCCAAGGCTAGCTTGGGCTTCCCAGTGAGTTCAGACGAAGCCTGGGC
This sequence comes from Ctenodactylus gundi, assembly GCA_004027205.1. Taxonomy (NCBI): domain Eukaryota; kingdom Metazoa; phylum Chordata; class Mammalia; order Rodentia; family Ctenodactylidae; genus Ctenodactylus; species Ctenodactylus gundi. The sequence goes on from PVKB01004068.1 coordinate 65,423, forward strand.
TACAGAGCAAGACCCTGTCTCAATAAAAAGGGGGAAAAGGCTGGAGGAATGGCTCAGTGGTTAAAGCACTTGCCTAGCTAGTGCTAAATCAAGCACTAAGTACCTGAGTTGATTCCCCTCCCCCAGCACCACATAAGCTGGGCATGGTGGCACATGCCTGTAATCCCAGCACTTGGGAGGCTGAGACAGGAGTCTTGACGTTAAAAAAAAAAAAAGTCAGGGGCTGCCATCTCCAAGGTCCTGGTTAAGGGCATGTGGGTCAGGGCTCAAGTGAAAGGGGCCTCTCTGATTGACTGAGAATCGCGTGGGTGGGCACCGCTGAGAGGACTCAAAAGAGCTGTGGCGACGTCAGCATTGGTTGCCATGGAGCGGTTGGGAGAGGCGCTGGAAGTGTTCTGGGTTGGAGGATGGCTGCGAGTGTTTTTAGTCAGTGGGGCCTTGGCCTGTCTGTACCACAGTGTTCATCATCCTCTGCAGCACTGATTACTACATCCTATACAGTGGTGGTCAGGACCTTTGAACGACTTGTGCAGGCTGGAGGAATGGCACAGTGGTTAAAGCACTTGACTTGCCAGGGCGAGGCGCTATATTCGATTCCCCAGCACCACATAAGCCAGGCATGGTGGCACATGCCTATGATCCCAGCCCTCAGAAGGGTGACACAGGAGGACTGCCATGAGTCCAAGGCTAACCTGGCTACATAGCAAATTTAGGAGCAGCCTGGGCTACAGAATGAGACCCTGTACCAAAAAAAGAAAAAAATCTTTATTCCATTCAGAACCATCAAATTGGCGAGGCATTGGGAAAGCAAGAGCAAGGAAATAAAAGCTAGTAGACAACTATAAATCACATTGCCCAGAGCTGGAAGAATAATAGCACAGCAATTATAGTGCAAGGCCCTGGGTTCAATTTCCCAGTACGACATAAAAATCAGCCAGCATGTAATCTGAGCACGAGAAGGCTGAGGAGAAGGACTTCCGTATATTCAAGGTCAGCCTGGAGTACACAGGAAGACCCTGTCTCAAAAAAAAAAAAAAAAAAAAACTGGAATTCACTTGCCTACACTGATGCTACCACTTAAGAATATGACTGGAATACAGATGCAACCTACTTCAAACACATAGAATTTTGTTTTCTCCCAACATTCCAACCATCTCCTTGTTAAGGTGGCACAGGCCTGTATTCCCAGGATTCTGGGAAGGTGAGGCAGGAGGATCATAAGTTTAAGACCAACCCTAGCAATTTAGTGACTTAGTGAGACCCTGTCTCAAAATCAAAACTAAAAAGAGGCTGTTGGGTGGGGTGGCTGGAGGAGTAATACAACGGTTAGAGCACTTGCCTTGCATGAGCAAGGCCCTGAGTTCAATTTTCCAGCACAATATAAGCTTGCCATGGTGGCCCACACCTATAATCTCAGCACTGGGAAGGCTGAGGCAGGACTGCTGTGAGTTCAAGGCCAGCATGGTCTACATACTGAGTTCAGGACCAGCCTGGGCTATATGAGACCCTGTCTCAAGAAAAATAAATAGGGGCTGGAGGAATAATACAGCAGTCAGTGCTTATACTGCCCAGCTCCTTGAATGACTGCATTCCCTCTACAAACAGTCCTGTGATGCAGTTGGCTCCCCACTACTGACAATGGATTGAGTACCTCTTTGGGCACGTCCCTCCCCTCCGCTGATGGAAAGCACTCATTGTAAAGACGCCCTTACCTCTGTAATAGGAGGCGGCGGCGGCAGCTCAGCCAGAGGCAACGAAGGGAGAGAGAAGGCCAACTCCGCCGACCTGGAACACCGAACAAACTGATGAGTTTGTCTGACAATTCCCTACGGCCAAGGACCCAAGTCCCTTCCCTTCTGGCCCAAACATCTCACCATTTGCTGCTGTGCAGCAGGCCCCGCTCCCGAGTAAGGCCAGAAATAAGCAGCAATTGCTTTTTAATTTCCCGCAAATCTGAGAAATCTGCGTTTGTGGACAGACCAGGCATCGCCGCAGCAGTCACCGCCACGGGGCCTACGGAGCTACACTCAGCCATTTTCCTTACGCTTCACTACAACCAATCACCGGCGACAATATTAGCGGCCCCGTCACCTAAAAAAAAGCCTACCTTTCATTGGCCGGTTCTTGATCTGTAACAACCAATCATAAATCGTTCTCGTAATATAACAAAGAGGCGGGAGAAAAGAGACAATTATATTATTGATTAGCCAAAAGCCCCTGAGGCGGGAAAATTAGAGCAAGTTGGGAAGGGCTTAGAGAGTTGCGGGAGGAATAAGAGATTGGAAATCTGAGGGTAGTAGTAGCAGGGCAAGAAAAAATGGAGAAGAAAGAAAACTATGCATCTTAGGGGTAATGTGATTGGACAAAAAAAAAAAAAAAAAAGGATGGTGTACGTTCTGGGCAGCTTTCGTGCCAGGGAATGACAGGGATGTATGACATCTAGGAAGGAGCCTCGGTTTCCTCGGGATTGTTCCGTAAAGTACAGAAAGGATGTATCTACCCCATGGTGAAGAGGTTACCTGGTGACAGACTCTGTACTGTTACATTATAATCTGCTTTAACTCTAAAAGGTTCAGAAGGGTCTGAGTTATAACCTGGTTCTGACAACAAAGCCCAGTGGTCTTATATACTGCACGACTAGGGCTGGAGGTGTGCTTAGTAGTAAAACCATTGCCAGGCATGCACGAAGGCCCCGGATTTAATTGTCAGCAAGGAAAGAAGGGAGGGAGGAAAGGAGGCTGGACATGGTGGCAACACATAACCTGTAATCCTAGCACCTAGCACTCTGGAGGGCCGAGCATGAGGATCTGAAATTAAGCCCATGGGTCTAGAGGAATACCACAGCTGTTAGAGTCCTTGCCTAGTCAGCACTAGGCCCTGAGTTTGATTCCCCAGCACTGCATAAACCTGGCATGGTGGTGCACACCTGTAATCCCAACAGTCAGGGTTGAGGCAGCAGGATTGCCGTGAGTCCAAGGCTAGTCTGTGCTACAAAATAAGTTCTGAACCAGAAAGAAAAGGTTCAGGGGGCTGGGATGTAGCCCAGTGTGAAGGCTTTAGGCTCAATTCCTAGTACTGCTGGGAAAAAACAAAAAGAAAAATCACATGATTTTCAACCTTTTGTTTTCAACCAGAGAGCACTTATTAATAATATACAGTATTTTCTTACCAACTTTCTAGAATTTTTTGAGACATTTTGTCATTTTGGGATGTATTTAGAAGTGATTTTAGAGGGGCTGGAGGAATAACTCAGAGGTTAAAGTGCTTGCCTAGCAAGCACTAAGTACATGAGTTCTATTCCCCAGCACCACATCAGCTGGGCATGGTGGCACATGCCTGTAATCCCAGCACTGGGGAGGCTGAGGCAGAAGGATTGCCTTGAGACCAAGGCCTGGATTACAGAGCAAGACCCTGTCTCGACCAAAAAAAAAAAAAAGTGATTTTACATAAGTCATTTTTTCCCCAAAATTATTATTTTTATTAGTATGTGTTTGTGATACACACAATTACATTTAGGGCTAGAGGAATAGTACAGCAGTTAGAGCACTTGCCTAGCAAGCCCAAGACCCTGAATTCAATTACTCAGTATCACATAAAGTGGTGATGGTGGCACATACCTGTAATTCCAGCACTGTGGATGCATAGACCAGGAGGATTGTGAAGTGTGAATTGGCCTGGGCTACATAGTGAATTCAGGACCAGCCTGGACTACAGAGCAAGACCCTGTCTCAAAGGAGGTGGGGAACAATGGAGAGCAGAGTTCTGATTCATACTACCTGAATGCAGGTAATTCATTGACAAAATAAGGGTCATCACATGCAACCACACCCAGTGTCCGGTATGGTTCCTGAGCACTCACAATGGTGAATGGTTAAATTTTTAATTTTTTTACAGGGCTGTGGGCATAAGTCAGTGGTTAAAGTGCTTACCTAGCGCATTCAAGTCCTTGGGTTCCGTTCCCTAGCACTGTATAAAAATTTAGAAGCCAGGTATGATAACATATACGTGTAATCCCAGCACTCAGGAAGCTGAGGCAGGAGGATTGCCATATGTTCAAGACCAGCCTGGGCTACATAGTGAGTTCAGAACTAGCTTGGATTACAGAACAAGACTGTGTGTCAAATAAATATATAAACTGGGCGTGGTGGGCCACACCTGTAATCCCAGCATTCAAGAGGCTGAGGCAGGAAGATTGCCCAGAATTCAAGGCCAGACTAGGCGACAGAGTAAATTCAGTGTCAGCCTGGACTACAAAGTAAGACTCTGTCTAACTTTTTTAGACACTGTCTAAAAAAATAATGAAATAGCAAAAATTTATTAAAGTAAAAGACACATTACCACTAATTCCCCTCAAATTACTCCCCTCTCTTCAAATATGGTTATGCCAATCTTGCCACTTTGTGAAGCAATTCTGGAGGTCTTCTTTAAGCAATGTGTCTTTTGCTACAATAATTTTTTTTAAAAAATTTAAACATTCACTATATAGTTTGATAAGGCATGGACTTCTAAGATCTTTTTTGTTGTTGAGACAGTCTCACTGTTGTTGACCCTGACCTCACTGTGTACCCCAGGCTGACCTTAAACACATGGCAATCCTCCAGCCTCAGTCTTTGGAGTGCAGGAATTGCAGATGCGACCCACTGTGCCTGGTTTGCAGTTCTGTGGAATTGAATCCAGGGTCTTCTGCTAGCCAAACGAGCAGTCTAACCAGGAGCTACACTCTCAGGCCCCTACTAAGATCTTGACATGTGTAGTCACTAATCCTCTAGCCAACCATGTAAAACAGATATCATTATCTCTATTTTACAGAGTAGGAAATAGACTCAGCAATTTATTCGAAGTGACCCCAAGTCCTGCCTACTAAAGACCATACTCTCACACTGTATTTTGATAATGTTAAAATGTTAATACTTTTTTTGAGACAGTCTCACCCTGTAGTCCAGGCTGGTCCTGAACTCACAACATAGCACAGGCTGGCCTTGAACACACAGCAATCCTCCTGCCTCAGCCTCCCAAGTGCTGCTGGGGTGAGAGGAGTGTGCCACCATGCCCAGTTTATGTGGTGCTGGAGAATCAAACCCAGGTCTTGTGCTTCCTAGGCAAGCACTGTAACTGCTGAGCTATGGCCCCAGCTCCAATACTTTTTATTTTTTATTTGTGTGTTTTATCATTTACCTATCATTTTTCAATGTTAGTGAAGACTATGAGATAAGCACTATATTCTTTTTCAGAAGATGCCATTTTACCTTTTTTTTTTTTTTGAGACAGGGTCTTTCTCTGTAGTACAGGATGGTCCCAAACTCACTACGTGACTCATGCTGGCCTCAAAGTCATGTCAATCCTCCTGTCTCAGCCTTCTGAGTGCTGGGATCACAGGCATGTGCTACCACACCCAGTTTATGTGGTTCTGGGGAACTGAACTCAGAGCCTTGCACTTTTCTACCAGGTCCCCCCTACCCATTTTTTAATTTTTATTTTGATTTGGAGTCTTACTAAGTCACTAAGTTGCCCAGACTGGGCTTATACTTATGGTCCTCTTGTTTCAGACTCCCAGAGTGCTAGAATCCCAAGCCTGCCCACCAGCCCAGCTGGACTTGCCTTTTTGTGTAGCCCACTGTAGCCCAAACTCTTAGTTTTATTGGAAAAAACCCACTCAGGATCTCCTCCCAGATAGCAGGAGCTTTTACTCTTCTCTCCTTCATTTCTAAATAAGGACATGTTACTCAAAAACAAACAAACAAACAAACTTACAATTTTACTGCCTTAGCCGCCTGAGTGCCAAGATTGCAGTGTTGTGCCATTAGGCCCAGCAGTTTTTGACTAATTCACAGAAAAAAAGTTAATGATATAAAAGAAATTAAGTCATGTTGCTAGATGTGATAGCCCCATAGTCCCAACTAGTAAGAAGGTTGAAACAGTACAATCACTTGAACTCAGGAGATCAGGATCAGCATAGGCAATATGGTGAGACCCTGTCTCAAAACAAAACAGAAACAAACACAAAAATCACTGTTATGTTTAAAATGGCAGCTCCTCTCTCAATGGAAGTTTATGAGCCCCTTCAGAAGCAAGTCTCTGGGCTGAAGGAATAGCACAGCAGTTAGAGCATTTGCTTAGCAAGCACAAGGCCTTAAGTGCAATTTCCCCAGCAGCACACAAACTGGGTATGGTGACACAGACCTATAACACAGCATGCAGGAGACTGAGGCAGGAGGATGGCCATAAGTTTGAAGCCAGTCTGGGCTACACAGTGAGCTCTGAGCCAGCCTGGATTGCAGAGCAAGACTCTGTCTCAAAAAAAAAAAAAAAAAAAAACTCCAAACAAACAAATAAATAAATACAATGCAATTTCAAAAGGTGGCCAGAGAGGCAGTCCCCTGTCCCCGGCAAGTCACAGGATTGCATGTTCACTCGTGCATGAGTCCCCTGTGTACTCATGGGCCAAGGTACTCTCCCTTAAGCCTGTCCAAGAGCGTATAGCAAACTTGCCAATATCAGAGCTCAGGGGATTGGTCTCAGAGAACGGACATGCTGCCACACCCTCAAGTTCTGAAGTCCCGTCCTGGCTCCAAACCAAGCCGGGGAGACGACCCAAGAACTTGATTTCCTGACAGCAAGTAACCAGCCAGCAAGGTGTTTGTAGCCACCTAGTGGGCGCTTGGCAAGCCTGTCCTGAAACTGAACCGGTTCAGGAGAAACTGGCCACAAGCAAACAGCTGTTTTTTATGTCTCTGTGGAGAGGAGAATGTGCCAGGAAAAAAAAAAAAAAAACAGGATGAAAAGGACAGAGGGAGGGCAAGACATTAACATTTATTTGAGCCCTTTACTACGCATTTTGTGTGTTTTTCTGATCCTCATTACATCCTGTGTAACCAGCTCCTGACCCGTCATTGTCCCCATACTGTAGGCAGAGAGGCTAGTGAGTTGGGTGAAGCCAGCCTGCTGGCATAGAATGGAACCACGAAATGAACCCAGACCTCTTTGATTCCAAAGTTCATATTTATTTCCATTATATCACAGATCTATCAAAGAAGAAATATTTTAAAATAATAATGATTAATATTAATTTTTTTTCTTTTTCTTTTTTTGAGACAGGGTCTTGCTCTGTAGCCCAAGCTGGTCTTGAACTCACTGGTGTAGCCCAGGCTGATCTTAGATTCAGAACAATCCGCCTGCCTCAGCCTCTTGAGTGCTGATATTACAGGCATGCGCCACCACACCCAGGTTTATGTAGTGCAGGGGAATTGAACTCGGAGCCTTAGCACTTGCAAGGCGAGCACTTTAACCACTGTGCCATTCCTCCAGCCCCAATATTATTATTATTTAAATAATAGCTTCCACTCACGGAGTATTAGTTACAAACCAAATTCTGTGCTAAGGTTTTACATAAATTATCTTAGCCCTTACAGAAATATTCCCTCATTAACTCTCACAAGCCAATAAAACAGGTTATTATTCCCATTTTGTAGGTAAGAATATTAAGAAGCAGGCTGTAGGAATAGCACAGTGGTTAGAATGCTGGCTTAGCAAGGGCTAGGCTCTGGGCTCAATTCTCCAGCACTACCTAAGCCAGGCATGATGTTACACACTTGTAATCCCAGCACTTTGGGAGGCTGAGGCAGGAAAACTGCTGTGAGTTTGAGGCCAGTCTAGGCTACACAATGAGTTCAGGAACAGCCTGTACTACCGAGCAAGACCCTGTCTCAATAAATAAATATATACACACATCCAGCTCCAGGCTATAACCCCAAGCTTGTCATACATGACCACATGACAGCTTTGGTAACTATTCAGTCACATGCTGCTCTGCAGAACAGTCTCTAGCTGCCATTGAGAGATGTATTAACAGTCCAGTGGGAGCTGACCTACCTGAGACCCTTCTCAAGGAGAAAAAAAAAAACAAACAAACAAACCTAGAGGCTTCTCCTACTGTGGTCCCTACTCTGGCCAAAAGATGGAGCTGTTCTCTCCCTCCCTCCCTCTCTCCCTCCCTCCCTCCCTCAGGCCCAACTCTTTACCAACTTGCTTAGAAAAGGTTTATCTCAAAAACTATGCGGGATCCACCCACCACTAGAGACCAAAGTAGGGCAAGAGCTGGTTACCAGCAGGAAGAACTTAATCTAAACCCGATGAAGATGGAGAGAACAGTAAGTTCCCGGCAAGGTTTTCCAGCTGTGGTATTAGTGACGTTTTGGGCCAGTAATTCTTTGTTGCCTGAGGGAGGAGTGGGGCTGTCCACATAAGTTTAGCAACTGCTTACTTGACTCCTTCAATGTACCAGTCTTAGGAACAAACTGATAAGAAGACAATCCCTGTAATGCCACCACTCAGGAGGCCGAGGCAGGAGGATTGATGTGAGTCTAGGCCAGCCTGGGCCACACAGTGAGTTCAGGACAAGTCTGGATTATAGAATGAGACACTACCTAAAGGAGAAAAAAAGACAAATCCCCACACTCATGGATTTTTTTTTTCTAATGGGAGTGAAAGACAATAAACAATCATAGGAGCTTTTTTTTTTTTTTGAGACAGGGTCTCACTCTGTAGTCTAGGCTAGTCCTGAACTCCCTATATAGCCCAGGTAGGCCTAGAACTCATGGCAATCCTCCTGCTTCAGCCTCCCAAGTTGTAGGGATAACAGGCCTCCATCACCCCACCCATTTTACATAGTGCCGGGAAATGGAACCCACCGTCTTGTGCCTGATAGGCAAACACTTTAACTGATGAACTACGCCCCTGGCTCCCTCATGGGAATATTTAATACAGCTATGATATAAGGAAGAGTGCAGGAAGCTACACAGGATGCCTGTCAGAAGCCTCCCGTCCCTAGACACGCGCCCTTCTGCGTGTGACTGCACCAAATGGCAAGTCCAGCCTGGCCCCAATGGTGCAGGCCTGGAATCCCAGCTCTCTGGGCGACTGAAGGAAGAGGACTGCAAGTTTGAGCCCCACCTGGGCAACCTAGCTACTTAGCAAGACCCTACCTCAAAATAAAAATGAAAAGGCTGAGGTGATGTAGCTCAGTGTGAAGGCCCTGGGTTCCATCCCCAGTACCATGGGGTGGGGTGAGGGGAGTAAGTCTACATGCCTGTCTTTGAAATCTGTGTCAGCTCTGTGACTAACAACAGAATGCAAACAGTAGGATGCAATGGAAGTGAGTGATGGGATTTCTGAATCTCAGATTCGTCTTTCCACTGCCCTGAAGCCACCATGCGAGGCCACCCCCACCAGTCCAGCTATCTCAGCTGTTCTCCGCAGTGCCTGACTGTGCAGGACCAGCCAGCACCTGGTCAACACCACTGACCAGGCTGTAGAGGTAACTGCAGGGAAGGCTGAGCCTGCCCCAAAGTGCAGAGTCATGTGCACAATCACCTGCTTGGAGGTGGCTCATTAATACATAACTGATACAAAGGTGGAGTTTGCATTGCTGCCAGAGAGCTCAAAACCAGGATCCGTGTCCTTCTCGTGTCAAAGAATGAACACCGCAAACATAGAGAGCAGTAGGGAAGTCGAAAGTCATTTTATTGGGATAAGTACAGGGAGAAAGTGAGGTGGAAAGTAGGGGCACCCTGTGAGCAGGAGAGGCAACGGCGCCTCTCGATCCACAATTACAATCATCTTTTATAGACTTCTTTCTATGGATCATGTGTATTCATTTTCCTATACATATTTAGCTTTTACTGATTGGTGCATATTAGCATAAAACTAGTTCATTGGCTTAAGATCAAATTCAAGGACCCCAGACCCTGAGGCACAAGGGAAATTTAACTTTATTTTTGCCCTCGGCCGTTCCAAGGTGTGTTTTTTCTTGTTATTTTATTTTGCTTTTGTGTTGAGACAGGGTCTCACTATGGAGCCCAGGCTGCACCGGAACTCACTATGGAGCCCAGGCTGGCCTTGGATTCATGGCAATCCCCCTGCCTCAGCCTCCCAAGTGCTGGGATTACAGGTGTGCAACACCACGCCCAGTTTATGTGGTGCTGGAGAGTCGAAATTGGGTACTTAGCACTTGATATAGCACTTGCTAGGCAAACACTTTAACTGCTGAGCCATTCCCCCAGCCCCAGTGTGGTTTTCCTTAAGCTATCTGAGTTGTTTATTTGGGGAGGAGTTCCTCATCTAGGGGTGAGCTCCTCATTTGAGGATATCCTGACACCCCCACACACACCTAGCTACTCTGAACCTGACTAATGAAATCTGGCTCAACAAGGGGGGTTCAGCAGAAGAATTCTTGCCTGCCACAAAGGTGGGGTCGTGGGTCAAAGGAGGCTTCCTTGAAATGAGGTCCCAAGGGAAAGTTGGGGGACAGAGGAAGCCAGCTTGGCAGGCGGGGATGGGGGTGGGGGAGCACCCAGGCAGTGGAGGTAACAGTCGGAGCATGTTGAACTAAAACGCTGCGCATGATCAAGAATTTAACCGGAGAATGGAAAGGATGGGACAGAGGTCAGGTGAGAGGAGAGCTTTGCTTTTTTGTGGCTTGGTTTGTCTTAGGTTATTGTGTTGTGGTGGTGGTGATATCAAGGGCTGAAGCTAGGGCCTCCGCACTAAGCTGTGCTCTCCATCCATTTTTAGTTTTGGTTTTGAGACAGGGTCTCTCTAAGTCACTAAATCGCCCAGGCAGGGCTTGAACTTGGGATCCCCCTGCACCAGCCTTCCACAGTGCTGGGGCCACAGGCCTGTGCCTCTGAACACAGCTCTGGAGCTTCACTTTCTACCTAAATTCATACAGCTTTTAGGTTTTTATCTCATTCTGGACACATTCATAGGCTGAGCATGTAAATTTCACTCACTGTATACATTGAAGAATTTAAAGGCTGAAAGTGAAGAACCCCCTTCACCTGCCTCCCAGATGCTTGGGGAGGGTTGAGTCACAGTCTTCTGGGGATGAACGATGCGAAGATGACAAGGCAGCCGGAGCACGGGGAAAAAATGTATTTTTAATAGCTGTGATGACCATCAGAGCTATTATGACCCCATCTTCACTGATCTAAGCTCATACTTAAATTGAAATTTACTTGAAAAGCCCTTTCTTTGCATAATGGAAAGAAGGGCTGGTCCAATTTGTCTCCCCAAGGTAATGGCCCTGGAGTGTAATGGGAAGTCTCATGGTCAGCACTGCGGGGAGCGGGGGCTCCCAGCCTGAGCACCCCACCCCCACTTCCCACTGTTTTTTCATTTCTATTACTCAATAAAGTTACCCTAAGTGTGCCTCACCTTTAAGGTCATTGCTGAGAACTGCTAGAAAGGGAGAGTTAATTGGGCTGATGTCACCGTGGTTCAGCCTCTCCCTCTGCCTGGGGAAGATGATCCGGCAAGAACTGCCCCGCAGGGGAAGAGCGATCGCAGCAGGCCTCCTCCAGGCAGGCCAGGGTGGCCCCACAACCCTCTGCTGAGCTGACTAACCCTACCACACAGGTGGGTATTTGTATTTTCAAGTACAAAAGTGAAAATTTACCTGGAATAATATATTAAAAGAAATCACTGCCAGGAGTAGCGAATACAGACATGCGCCACCACGCCCAGCTTTATGTGATGCTGGGAAATCGAACTCAGGGCCTTGCACTTGGAAAGCAAATGCTTTAATCGCTGTGCCATTCCTCCAACCCTGTTTTTTTTTTAATACATGAATTATAGATTCAATTACACATTGAAGCCACATGGTGACAATGACTGTCTGTACCACTTTGGCCCCCTCCTTCTTCCTCTTACCCTTGCCCTACGCTCTCCCTTTCCACTCTCAGAGATTCGTTTCTCTCCTAGCACTCCATCACCTTTTCCTACCTTTTCCATCCTTTTCCTACCCTTTCTCTCGTGCTGGGATGTTTTTATGCAGTTATTTTTGTGAATTTCACAAGAGGGCTGATAGTCAGTCCTTTGTATTTGATCTTGGTCCATTTCACTGATCGTTATTGACCCAAGGTGGCACCATTTTCTTTCAAATGCTTCATATTTGTCTTTGTTTATGGTCACATATTATTCCACTATATATAGATATAACATCTTTTTAATCCATTCCTCTATTGATGGGCAGGTAGGTTGTTTCTGGTTTTAGCCATTGTGAATTGCACAGCTGTCAAGATGGATATGCTTGTGTCTCTATGGTATTTATTCCTTTGGGGAGCATGCCCAATAGATCAATGGATCAAGTGGGATTTCCATTCTCAGCTTTCTAAGGAATCTCCAGACTGCTTTCCATAATGGTGGAACTAGATTGCAGTCCCACCAGCAGTGTAGAAGTTTCTTTTAGATTTTTAGATGGGGTCAGGCACTTTCAGGGCGGTATGGCCACAGACAGAGTTCCTTTTATCCCACAGCCTTGCCAACAATTGTTTTTTGAGTTCTTAATGTAGGCCATTCTCGCTGGGATGAAACCTCAGTATTGTTTTGATTTGCATCTCCCTGATGGCCAGTGGTGTTGAACACTTCTTCATGCACTTGTTGGCCACTTGTACTTCCTCTTCCGAGAAGTCTTTTCATTTCAGCTGCCCATTTCTTGATGGGGTCATTTATTTTAGGTTTGGTTTGGTCTTTTTCTTTGTTTTGAGATAGGGTTTCAAATTGTAGCTCGGGCTGATTCTGAACTCACTATGTGGCCCAGGCTGGCCTTGATTTCCAGCAATCCTCCTGCCTCAACCTCCCCAGTGCTGGGATTACTGGCATGTGCCACCACGCCCAGCTTGATGTGGTGCTGGAGAACTGAGCTCAGGGTTTTGCACTTGGTAGGCGAGTGCTTTAACCCCTGTGCCACTCCCCCAGTCCCCCAGGCTAACTTTAAATTGTGATCTTCCTGCCTCACCCTCTTGAGTAGGTGGGTTTACAGATGTATGTTAAGAGGCCTGGCTAAAACTTTGTTTTTATTATTTATTTACTTATTTATTTTACTGACACCCCCCCCCCCCATTTTGGAGATAGGGTCTTGCTCTGTGGTCCAGGCTGGTCTTGAACTCAATGTATAGCCCAGGCTGGTCTCAAACATATGGCAATCCTCCTGCCTCAGCCTTCCAAGTGCTGGTATTACAGGTGTGCATCACTAAGCATGGTTTATGCAGTGCTAGCGAATCAAATCCAGGGCCTTACCCTTGTTAGGCAAACACTCTATAATCAGGAAGCTATTCCCGCAGTCCTAGTGGTGAATGCTAGTATTCCAAATTAGTAGGTGAAGAAATGAGGCTCAGAGAAGTTTAGCAATTACCCTGTGATCAATCACACACTTATTCCTTTGTCCCATTAACTCTTTGCTAATCTCCTGTCTTCATTAAGCCTGTCACTCCCTCAGATGGAAGCTAGTTGGGTAAGCTTCTGTAGCCTTCCTATTTGCAACCTGGCTAAACCTTGTGTTGTGTTTTGTTTTCTGTTCTGTTAGCACATGCCTGCCTCACTGTGGGTCCCCACATGCGGGGGTGTAGGTGGGGGATGGGGGGTGCCGGCTAATTGAGAACTAATCCCCAATGTCTGCAAGAGCTTCTCCTCAGCCCCTGCCTGGGAAAGTCCCCTGGGCACAGAGACTCTGGATGACCTCTGATTGGGCCAAAGGCAATAACCAGAGACTGCCAGCACACAGCCTGGGGTAGCCACTGATTAAATCTCATAATGGAATCGGACTCAGATAAGGCTTTTATCAGCCCTTCCTGGGCTGGGAACAAAAAAACCATTCTAGTGTCACTCGGGGACACTTTCCACTACCCTGGGGCTACCCAGAGATGCCACAAGTCCTAGCCTATTGGAAGCCACAGGACTTAGGCAAAAGGAGAGGATCTCTTTGTTCACGCAGAGGGGACATCGAACTCTGGCACCACTCAATAATTAATAATAATAGTAAAAATGATAACACTATTACTCACTTTGCTAAGCATGCAAACATGATCTCATAAAGCACTCACAAAACGCTCGCAGAGTAGGTGCTGAGTGTGTGTGTGTGTGTGTGTGTGCATGTAATAACAGGGAGTGTAGCGAGTGCCTTCACACTGAATGCTATACCCCCAGCCCTTCTTTTTTATTTTTCATTTCGAGAGTGTCTCACTAAGTCACTAAGTTGCCCAGGTGGGGCTTGAGCTTGTGATTGTCCTGCCTCAGCTTCCCAGGGAGCTGAACTATTATCCTCATTAAAGAAAGGGAAATCAGACTCAGGCATGTGAGGGTAGCAGGATTTCCACTTAAATCTGGCTGAAGCAAATGGCTTCCGACTGGCTGTGACGTGGGTTGAGTGAGCGGCACCCTGGGTCTGTGCTGGGACCTCACATGCTTCCTCTCTTCCTGGAAGAATTCCAGGAAGCTTTCTGTAACCACAAGCTCCGGCCTCCCCATCGCCCCGAAAGGGAAGAAATAAAGGCGAAAGCAAAGCGACCTGACCTATCAAGAGCAGGGCGAGCCACCCTCCCAGCCCCCTGGGGCGGCCACACCGCGGCAAAGTGGAGTATGGCATTCTGCCAGCCGCTCTCTCTGACCCACTCCCCTTCCTCTGCCTGGCCTCAGCCTCTCCACTCTCACGGTTCATTATTTTTCTAGATTAACTTTAATTTCCAGGATCCCACCTCACTAATTCCGTTCATTCACATACCTACGGTTGGCAGAAGACGGAGGATTCACTCTCTTACCAAAGAGAACATGGTCGATGCAATATTAGTAATAATGGCTACTAACACTGACTGACTGTGTGCCAGTCACTATTCTTCCGTTTTGAGCTGGAAAACGCAGGCAAAAGGAGCCAGAGTTCAGTTACAAAGAGACTGTGTGAGACCAGCAGAGGGACCCAAGTGTCCCCCGCGTTAGGCCCAGGATACCGTTAGGGGCAGAAGAGAGGGGTAATAAAGGTCACCAACTCTGAGCTCAGATAGACTGGTTGTGGATCTACACAAAAGCTGATTCTCTGAGTCTCAGTTTCTCCATCTCAAATGTAATCACTGAGCATAGCACAGTGATTAGAAGGCTTGCCTAGCAAGCACAGGATCCTGGGTGGATTCCCCAGCATCACATAAAGATTAGCTGGGTGAGGCGGTGCTTGCCTGTGATCCCACATGGGAGACTGAGACAGGACGATGGCCCTGAGTTCAGGCCAGCCAGGGTTACATAATGAGTTCAGGACCATCCTAGACTACACAGTGAAACTCTATCTCAAAAAAATAAAGGGAGGAGGGACAAGAGGAATGGCACAGTGGTTGTGCTTGGCCCTAAGCCCAATTCCCCACCACCACATAAAGCTGGGAGTGGTGGCACATGCCGGTAACCTCAGCACTGGAGAAGCTGAGGCAGGAGGATTGCCATGAGTCCAAGGCCAGCTTGGGCTACACAGTGACCTTAGGACCAGTCTGGGCTACAGCAGAGACTCTGTCTCAAAAAAAAAATATTCACAGTTCTGATTTCCTAGGATTGATTAAGGGGAAGACATGCAAAGTGTTTAGCAAAGCCACTGATACATAACAATCCACATAGAGCAATTATTACTTCTTAAAATAATGTAAGGTTAGAGCCTAGCTCCACAGTTAAAGTGCTTTAGCAAGTCCAAGGCCCTAGGTTCAATTCCCCACCACCACATAAACCAAGAGTGGTTGTACACACCTGTAATCCCAGCACTCAGGAGCTGTGGCAGGAGGGTTGCCATGAGTCCAAGGCCAGCCTCAGCCTGGACTACACAGTAAGTTCAGAATCAGTTTCTACAAGAAAGGAAGATCCTGTCTCAAAAAGAAAAGAAAAAAAAAAAAAGAGGGAGGCTGAGGATTTAGTTCAGTTGAAGGTCATGGGTTCAATACCCAGTACTGCAAAAGAAAAAAATAAAAGTCAATTAATGAATGATACGAATGATTTTCAGTGATGTCCAAGCTGTTGCTGAACTTACTGTGTAGGCCAGGCTGGCTCAGGCACACAGCAATCCTCCTGTCTCAGCCTTCCAAGTGCTGGGGTTACAAACCTGCACCACCACAGCCAGTTTTTGTGGTGCGGGGAAATCAAACCCCATCCCTTGTGTTCTAACCACTGTACTATTCCTCCAGCGTAGAATTTCTTTTTAAATTTTTATCTTGAGATAAAATCTTGCTAAAAATTGCCCAGAATTTTTCTGTGTATGTGTTGGATACACAGTGATTATCTTCACCTTGAGAAATTGTTGCATACACGTATCATATCATCATCATTTCTACCACCATTTCCCTTCCCCCCTCCCCCCTTCCTCTTCCACCAGGTCCTCTTTCTCCTCTCTCCTCCACAGGTCTGTCTCCCTGTTTCCCACCATCCCTCATTCATTTTGCTTTCACTTATTTATATTTTGGGTTTCCCATCTGAGAGAAACCATGTGATATTTATCTGATTTATCTCACTAAGCATAACGAGCTCAAGGTATCTCTATTTTCCTGCAAAAGACTCAAATTTATCCTTATGGATAAATAAGGCATAATGCTCCATTGTGGGTACACGCACACCACATTTTCTTTATCCACATTCATCGTGCTTGTTTTAATTTGAAATGATCTTCGCATAAATCATCCAACCCTACCCTCCTTTTTAAAAATTACGTTATTGGGGCTGGAAGGATGGCACAGAAGTTAAAGTGCTTGCCTTGCAAGAGCAAGGCCCTGAGTTCAATTCCCCAGCACCACAGAAATCCGGGCGTGGTGGAACACATCTGTAATTCCAGCATTTGGGAGGCTTAGACAAGAGGATTGCCCTGAGTCTAAGGCCTGCCTGGGCTACAAAATTAGTTTAGGACCAGTCTGGGCTACAGAGAGAGACCTTGTCTCAAAATAATTAAATAAATAAAGGAAAAAATAAAAAATTACATGATCACGTAATAAGAATTTTTGAGAACATCTAGGTACAACTTTAAATCAAGCATTTTAGTATAATGTTATCACATTACACATCATATTACGTGTCATTATAGTGATTATAAATAATATATCAGTATAATGATAAAATATCCAGAAAAACTTGAAATTAAAACTTTTCCCTCAGGCCAGGCATGGGAGCACACACCTGTGATCCTAGTACTCAGGAGGCTGAGGCAGGAGGAATGAAAGAGCAAAGCCAGCATGGATTCTATAGCAAGAGCCTGTCTAAATAAATAAATAATTTCTCAATAGTTTATGCTTGGCATTTGTTTAAATGGTCTGGCAGGTGAGGAGAGAACTCACCTTTTCGGGTTCCCCTTCTAACAGACAGAAGCTTTATCTTCCTTCTTTCCCCTTCTGTATTTTTCCAAAAAAAGTATACTCTTCACAACCTGCAAGGATAACAATGACAAAATTGGTCTGACTGGGCTAGGGGTATGGCTCAGTGGTTTAAGCCATTGCTCAGCAAGTGCAAAGCCATGGCTTTGATTTCCCAGCACCACACAACCCAAATATGGTAGCACAAGCCCGTAATGCCAGCGCTCAGGAGGCTGAGACAGGATGATTGCCAAGAGTTCAAGTTCAAGGCTGGGCTGGGCTACATAGGAAGTTCAAGACTGGCCTAGACTACAGAGTGAGACTTTTTTAAATAAGTAAATACATAAATTTGAGCACAGCCTTAGTGATGGAGTAAGACCTTTTCTCAAAATCAATTTTTTTTTTGTTTTTGTTTTTGAGACAGGGTATCTCTCTGTGGCTCAAGTTGGTCCCAAACTCACCACAGAGCCCAGGCTGGCCTTGAATTCATGGCAATCCTCTTGCTTCAGCCTCCTGAATGCAAGGATTACAGGCACGCACCACCACACTCAGATATTACATGGTGCTGGGGGATTGAACCCAGGTCCTGCACTTCTAGGCTACTACTCTAATCATTGAGCTATGCTCCCAGCCTTCCAAATCAATATATACATTAAAAAAGCCTAGGGATGTAGCTTAGTGTGAAGGCCTTGGATTCAACTCTAGAACAGAAAAACAAACAAAACCACCTCAGATTTGTTTTGGTTTGCTTTTGGTGCTGGAGACCGAGCTCGGGCCTTCATACTAAGGTACATCTCTCACCTCCAACTTAAACAAACAAACAAAAAAAACAGCCTCTCACTCTTCAGTCCAGGCTGGTCCTGAATTCACTGTGGAGCCCAGGCTGACTTTAAACACACGACAGTCCTGCCTTAGCCTCCTGAGCACTGGGATTACAGGTGTGCACCACTATGCCTGGTTTATGTGGTGCTGGGGAATCGAAACCGGGTCTCGCACTTGCTAGGCAAGTTCTCTAACCACTGAACTATGCCCTATGCCCAAAGGCCCTCAAACACTTTTTTTTTTTGAGACAGGGTCTCGCTCTGTAGCCCAGGTTGGTCCTGAACTCATTGTGTAGCCCAAGCTAGCCTTGGACTCAACCATACTCCTGCCTCAACCTCTCAAGCACTGAGATTACAGGGGTGTGCCACCATGCCCAGCTTACCTGGTGTTGCTGGGGAATCGAACTTGCGCTTGCTAGCTAAGTGCTTTAACCTCTGTGCCATTCCTCCAGCCTCTATTTTTAATTTTTGTGTATTTATTTTTGGTACTGGGAGTCAATTGAGCCAAGGGCCTTCACATTCTTCAGTCCATTTTTATTTTTGAGTTTGAGAAAGGGTTTTGTGAGATTATTCAGTGTTGGCTCAAACTTGCAGTCCTCCTGCTTCTACCTCCCAGAATGCTAGAGTTATAGGCCATTGTCACAGGGCCTGGCTTCCAGTCCCGATGCTCCTCCCCCTTTTTGAGACAGGGTCTCATTCTGTAATCCAGACTGGTCCTGTAGTCACTATGCAACCCGGGTTGGCCTTGAACTCTTGGCAATCCTCCTGCCTCAGGCTCCAAATCCTGGAATTACAGGCATGCACAACCACACCCAAATAATTTCTGCTGGAAATTGAGCCCAGGTCCTTATGCATGCTAGACGAGCATTTTAACCACTGAGCTAGCTTTGCCTCCAGCCTCTTCCTTTTCTTTTTATATTTTATTTAATTTCATTCTTTTCATGTTGTGAAGAGAAGGCTTTATTGGGAAACTTACAGAAGGGGTAAAGCTTCTGCTAGCCAGAAGGGGGACTCAAAAATGTGGGTTGCTCCTATTTTATTTTTTGAGAGAGGATCTCGCTCTGTAGCTCAGACTGGTCCCGAACTCACAGGTGTAGCCTAGGCTGGCCTTGGACTCAAGGAAACTGTCCTGCCTCAGCTTCCTGGGTACTAGGACTATAGGTGTTTGTCCAGTGTACATGGCGCTGGTGAACTGAACTCGGGGCCTTGTGCTTTCAAACTCTCTGACTGCTCTTCCTTTAGCCCTAGGTGGTCATTGTTACTCCTGTCTTACAGATGAGAAAGTTCAAAAGGATAAGTGAGAATTTAAAAAAGCAGTGAGCTGGACGCTGAGCCTGAGTTGTACTTATTCTAAATCCCGTACTTGTGGGTGGCCATATGCCATTGCGGTAAAGGACAATTTTCAGTTTTATGGTGAATTAACCTAACAGTGTAACTTCAAATGCACTTACCTGTACGGTCTACAAATTTCCTCTGACTGCCTTTATGTCAATGACAGGTATGAGCTGCCAGAAACCTGTGAGGTAGGCAGGCCAGGCTCAAAACAAGTATCTAGTTCAAGTACACAGGTAAGGTCATGAGCCTCAGGCTCCAGTGGGTGGGGGCTGCAGACCTGACTATGGTCGGAGCTGTGTGGTCGACACGGGCAGTTTCTGGACCTCCACAGACACTACTCTTCAGATTTTCTGGAGGAACTGACAATCAGGGGGGTAAGAAGTCCTGGTCTGGGCTGAGGACGTAGCTCAGTAGTACAGCATTTATCTAGAATACGCCAAGGCCCCAGATTCAATCCTCAGTACTTGAAAGAAAGAATAAAACAAAGTTATTTCCCCAATTCCCACCCCAATCAGTGCATTGCCGCCCAACAAACTATGGTCTCTGAAGCGCCTTTGCAGGGAACAGGAGTTGGTGTGGCCCCTACCCCACGCCCACTCCCACCCCAAACTTTAGAATACAGCACAACAAGGATTGCTGGGTCAGGGAGAGAACTACCTCTTTTACACTTGGCTTCTTTTCCATTAAGAACGAAAGTTGCAATTCAATCAGGAGAAAATTGCCCTGGGGACCATTGAGCAGACATCTTCGCTCACATCAGGGCCTGAATGCATGTGTCAAAATCACCTCGCACTCTCTTTGCTGCCAGCGGAGTCTCTGGAGGGGCCGCCCAATTGATTGGAGAGCGGTCAGTCAGATCCCAGGCCCCTTGCACACATTGGTGTGTAGTAGCAGCCAGGCCGGCAGTCTCATGACCACTCCATGTTGCTGGTCCAGCGGGCAAAATAAATCGCCGGTACAACATGAGATGTATTAGAGCCAAACTGCTGCTTGCTGTCTTGCACATTCCAGAATTACCTAGTGGAGAAGAACCAAGGCGCTAAAACTTCCCCAGGTATAAAAAGGAGTTGGGGAAGGCACTATCCCTGAGCCGCTACCACACTGAGGGATTTGCTGCACAGTAGTTACTTTAATCGTCACCATAACTACCAGGTAGATGCTATTGTTAACTACTGTTTTTTTGTTTTGTTTTGTTTTGTTTTTTGTTTGTGATTTTTTGAAACAGGGTCTCGCTCTGTAGTCCAGGCTGCTCTTGAACTCACTATGGAGCCCAGGCTGGCCTTGGACTCATGGCCGTCCACCTACTTCAGCCTCCCTAGTGCTGTGATTACAGGTGTGTGCCACCATGTCTGGCTCATGTGGTACTGGGGAATCGAACTTCAGTACTTAGCCCTTGATTTAGTGCTTGCTAGGCAAGCACTTTAACCACTAAACCATTCTTCCAGCCCCTTGTTACCTACATTTACAGGTATAAGCAATATCCTAGTGTGGAAAACAGGATTTTAAGGCATAATAATCAATTATAAATAGGTCTTATCTTTAAAAATGAATCTCTCGAGACTGGAGGCATAATACAGAGGTTGGAGCGCTTGCCTACCAAGCACAAAACCCTGAGTTCTGTTTTGTAGCACCACATAAACTTGGTGTGGCGAACAGCTGTAATCCCAGCACTCAGGAGGCTGAGGCATGTGGATTGCCACGTGTTCAAGGCCAGCCTGGGCTAGATAGTGAGTTCAGGACCGCCCCGGACTGCAGAGAGAGAGAGAGAGAGAGAGAGAGAGAGAGAGAGAGAGAGAGAGAGAGAGAGATACAGAGAGAAATGGTGCGGGTTGGCAGGTCTGATCTGGGTGTCACTTTATTTCTTTTCAGCCTTAATTTTCTCCTATTCCCAACTAACTGGGCTACTGCAGGAATTCACCGTTCCTGTAGCGGTTTACCGGTTCCAGGCGCTAAGCGCGTGCAGGTCGACAAGGAAGGCAAGCACGCGCGCCCCTGATCCCCGCAGTCGGCAATCTGGTCCAGAGAAAGCCATGGAACGGAAAGTTGTACAGCGACATCGTGCCACTCGAAAACGCCATGGAGGAGAAAAGCAAGCGCTGTGCGCATGGATGCCACGCGGACTTTCCTAGTCCGGGCGGCTTCCCTGCGATCTCAGCAGGACCCGAGTGGGTCAGAGCGGGTTTGTCGAGGAAACGCCGAGGGTGCTGGAGAACCGGCCAAGGCCAGAAGCCGTCGGGAGGTTTAAACGTGGCCACCAAGTCAAAGCAACCCGCAGGTTCCTGAGGGCCTCGGCCGACGGCGGCGCCCGCCCGGAGCGGCTGCTAATGCTTATCGAATTTTTGTTGCCTTCGGCCGCAGCGCGCAGAGGGCGTGGGGGGGGGGGGCGCTTTCCCCGATCCTCTTAATTCCCTTTGCATCGATCCCGCCATTAATGACATAACCTCCTCCCCTAATTAACTGACAACTGCATTAGGCGGCGCGCCCCTCCTCCCGCCGCCCGGCCTCCCCCCCGCCGGCTCCGCGCCGCCGCCCCGCCCGGCCGCGATGGAGCATCCCGGGGCGGAGGCCCGGGATCTGGAGGCCCCTGCCGCCCGGGCCACGCGACAGACCTTGGCTGCTGTTTACGTCAGTTGTAGGTGTGCGGACACTGGCCCAGGCAGTTAACATACTTTTTAGCATCCTGATTCATTACAGCGACCCAGGAGACAGTGGAAATTGGGGATCGCGGTGGCGGAGGAGGAAGCAGAGACACGGGTATGCAGCCCGTAGGGGGCAGGGTGGGTCCCGCCCTTCCAGGGGCGCCCGACCGCGTACCCCTAGGCTTTCCCCCACCGTGTGATTTAAACGGCTCCAAAGGAAGTGGATGGGAAGTGCTTAGCAGGGCAGCTGGAGCGTAATTAGCACCCAATAAACGTAAGAGTGGCAGGGTAATTCAGCAGATCTGTAATTTGTGTTTCTTCTCATCTCTCCTGGGTGCTCATTTCAGTCACATGGTCATTATTTTTATTTTATTTTATTTGAGACAGAGTCTTGCTCTATAACCCAGGCTGATGTATTTTAGCTCACAGTTTCAGAAGGTCTCAGGTAGTCCATCCGCAGGTTGTTGGCAACAGTGAGAGCACACGGTGGAGGTCTAGTGAGAGAGAAGCTGTTCACATGGCGTGGCAGACAGAAGGCCAAGCGAGGGACGAGGGGCAGAGCTGGCGCCCAGCTTACTTGGCGCAGGGAGTGGAACCGGGGCCTTGCCATAGCTAGGCAAGTGCTTTAACTGCTGAGCTATGGCCCCAAACCCAAGGTTTCATTTCAGTTCCCCATTTTTTGATCAAGTCTTTTTTTTGGGTGGGGGTCTAACTTTTCTTCGGTTCTTTGTATATTCGAGATGATAGCCCTCTGTCTGAAGAGTAGCTGGCAAAAATTTTTCCCATTTGATTGATTTGTTCTTTCCTCTGTTGGTTGTTTCCCTTGCCGTGCAAAAGCTTTTTAATTTGGTATAATCCGATTTGTTTATTCTTGGTGTTATCTCATGTGCATTGGGTGTTTTATTGAGAAAGGCCTTGACTACCCCTATGTCTTCAAAGATTTTGCCTAATTTCTTCTTTCAATAGGTTCAGTCTTTCTCTTTTATTTTTTATTATTTTATTTTTGAGACAGGTTCTTTACGTGGTGCTGGCAAATCAAACACAGGGCCTTGCTCTTGCTAAGTGAGCACTTTAACTGCTGTGCCATTCCCCAGCCCCTGTTTTATTTTTCGAGATAGTCTCATTCTGCAGTCCACACCTGGCTCATATGGTGGCGGGAAATTGAGCCCGGGGCCTTGTTCTTGCTAGGCAAGCACTTCAACCACTTAGCCACAAAAGCCCTTACATTTCAAAATAGAACTGATCAAAAAGCAATTCAAGTGTCCATCCAGTATTCATTAAGTTGAACTGGCATTGGAAGGTGAAGAAGCTGAGATTTGGAGACGTTAACGTGATTGCTCCCTTGTGGTGGACACCTCAGGGCCCGGGACTCTGTCCATGCTTCATCCATCACCTCCTCTTCCCTGCACTTGCTGGGAGCCACCAGCCCACCCAACCTCCTAGACGTCACACTGCCCAGTTCCTGCAGGAAAATCTGAATTTGACAAATCTTACCACTCGACAGTGAAGTAACATTAGATTGATACATCTACCAGGCAGGCTTCTCCTCTTCCTCTCTGACACCTATCAGGAACCTCTTTTTAGCCAAAGGACCCATTTTTTCTTTCTTTCCTCTTTTTTTTTTTTTTTTCCCAAGAGATTGACACACAGCAAGATGAAACCACTTGCCTACATTTACTCGGTAAGTGGTTTTGCTGAGACTCAAATCCAGATCCAACTGAATCTACTTTGTGTTCGTTGTCGTGTGGGACTGGGGGCTGAACCCAGAGCCTTCATACTGAACACACACCCTTTTTTAGAGACAAGGTCTCACTAAGTTCCTAAATTGCCCATGCTGGTCTCAAACTCTTAACTCCTCCTGCCTCAGGCCCCAAGAGTGCTGAGATCTTAGGTGTGCACCACCACATCTAGGTTCCGTTTGAGCAGCTTGGGGGTTACATTCCCTAAGAAAGCGGATGTGCATTTCCAAGGAACTGAAATGTTTTGGCTTGGAAGTTCATCTCTAGGCCCTCTCTTCTCCTGGGATGAGAAGCAGCCTGAGTCAGAAGGTCCTTTCAGGAGCTACAAGGGCGCTTTGTGAGGAAGGCTATGAAAGGGCCTGGGCAGAATTGGCTGGGGCCAAGTTGAGAAATGAGGCAAGTCTCCCAAGCAGCAGGCTCACCCTCCCTGAAGGAGAGGGTTGTGGGAGACTCTGCACAGAGGTGGGCAGAGTAACTGTTTTGTAGGAGAGCCGGGAGGGAAGCCTCCCATTACTCTGTGATGCCCTCTACCACGTTGCCTTCTACATGAAGTCTAAGTGATTCCATCATGCTGAATTACCTCCCCAATTTTTTTTTCAAAGATTGTGAATGCCAGATTGATACCAGGCAGAGCCAACAACATGGGGCAGCTGAGCATACTTTTTCTCCCTATGGCAATGGAAGTAGGGCCCAGAGCTTGGCAGAGCTCCACCTCTGGCATGCCTCCTCCATTTTTAATTTTTGCTTTTTTTCCTTTTTATTAACATGTATTTGTGACACATAACATCAGCAGCTTGAAAATTTGTTGTATTTACATATCACATCTTGATCATTTTAACTTCTCTTTCCCTTCCCACTCCATCACCCCTACTCACATCCCCTTTACCTCTGCACAAAGTTTTTCATCTTCTTTTACTTTTTCATGGTTTAGTTTTTCTCAAATTAAAGAATCATGATATCTAATCATGATATCTATGTCTGATTCATTTCATTAAGCACTGTGGTCTCAAGGTGCAGCCATTTTCCTACAAATGATTCAGACCTATCTTTCTTTATGGCAGAGTAATACTCCATTGTGTAAATATACTACATATTCTTTATCTATTGTTAGACATATTGGCTTTTTTCAAGATTTGGCTATTACAAGTTATACTGCTATAAGCAGCAGTTTGCATGTATTACTCTTGTATGATGACTTTAACTCTTTTGGGAAGACACCCAGAAGAGGTATAGCTGGGTCAAGTGGGATATTTGTTTTCAGTTTCCTAAGGAATCTCTACACTGCTCTCCATAATGGTTGTTACCAGTTTGCAATCCCACCAACAATATAGAAGGGTTCCTTCTTCCCTTCAATCTCACCAGCATTTGCTGGTTTTTGAGTTATTGATATCAGCCATTCTTACTGGAGTTAGATGGAATTTTAGTGTTGGGGTTTGTTTGGTTGGTTTTTTTAAAGACAGACTCTCACTCTGTAGTCCATGCTGGTCCTGATCTCACTATGTAGCTTAGGCTGAACTCCAAGCAATCCTCCTGCCTCAGCCTCCCAAATACTGGGATTACAGGCATGCGCCCCCATGCCTGGCTTATGTGGTGCTGGGGAATTGAACTCAGGGACTTGTGCTCGCTAGGAAGTGTCCAAACAGCTGTGTTATTTCTCCACCCCTCAGTGTTGTTTTGATTTGCATTTCTCTGATGGCTAAAGATGCTGAACATGTTTTCATGTGTTTATTGGCCGTTTGGACTTCTCCTGAGAATTGTCTACTCATTTCACTTGCTCATTTTTTGATCAGGTCTTTCATTTTGGGGAGTCAAATTTTTTTCAGTTCTTTCTATATTCTAGGTAATAGTCCTCTGTCTGAGGATTAGCTGGCAAATATTTTTCCCATTTCATTGGTGCTCTCTTCACTGTGCCAATTGATTCCTTTGCTGTGTAGAAGCTTTTTAACATGATATAATCCCATGTATTGATGGTTGGTGGTGTTATCTCATCTGCTTTAGGTGTTTAATTTTTGCTTTTGAGACAGGGTCTCACAGCTCAGCTTCCAAAGGATACACACATAAAATTCTTCATACTGTGTTTACCACTTATCAAATACTCAAATGATACTATCTTTCACTCTTTATGTCTCTCATACCATAAAACTTACCTTTATCTCTGTATACACCTACTACTTGCCCTACCTAGCCCATGGTAAGTACTCTGTGGGAAAACACCAAGGCCCACCCAAATCTGCCCAGACCAGGCTCCTGGAACAAAGGCCCTAACACTTCAGCTGATTGCAGCAGCCAGTGGGGGTGGGTGGTCAGTACTGAAGGGGGTGCTGTCCCATTTGAGGCATCCTTCTATGGGGGCTAGCCTCTCTCATCTGGTTCCCAGCTGAGACAAAGGCATGCTTCATTCACTCACCCACGCACACTGACCCCTGCCCGTGATGTCACTGAGGAGTGAAGGGGTCACTGACCTCCTGTGGGTGGGAATACCAAGCATGCTGGGCCAGAATTCTGCACACCAGTGCAGGCCCCTGGCCTGTTCCACAGGACCTGGCTGGCTAGCACACTGTAGCATTGTAGTTGGGTGTGTCCTCAGAGGGTGCCCCTGCCCCAGACATTGGGGTGACAAGGTGAATGACAGAAGACTTGGGAGCACTTCTGCTCCCAGAACTCCAGTCACAACAGGATGCTTGCCATTCCCCAGCTTCTGACCTTTCAGCCTGTGGGTCTGTCGCTCTGAACTGTTGCATTTCTGCCTAATAAATTCTACTCTTTGTTTGAGGCCTGGTCCAAATTGCTGCTTTTCCAAAGAATCATCTTTATAGTCTGAAAGATTGGCCTCTGAGGGCTGGAGGAATGGCTCAGCAGTTAAAGCACTTGCTTCACAAGCCTTACGTCAAGCTCTAAGTACCTGAGTTTGATTCCCCAGCACCACATAAGGGAGCATGGTAGCACATGCCTATAATCCCAGCACTCAGGAGGCTGAGGCAGGAAGATTGCTTGAGTCCAGGGCCAACCTGGACTCCACGGTGAGTTCAAGACTAGCCCGAGCTATACTGAAAGACCCTGTCTCAAAAATTTAAAAAAGAGTGGCCTCAGACCCCACATCCTGCCTTCCCCCATGACTTAGGATGTGAGGTCTCACCCAGACCCTGGACAAAGGCAGAGTGTGAGTCAGCGTGGGCCTGGAGGTCTAAGAGGTGGAGGTTTGATTTCTGGATCAGCCATTGGTTAGCTTTTATCACCTTGAGCACGTTGTGTGACCTTGCTAAGCATCCTTATAAAATGAGGAAAATAACTGTGAAAATAAATAATGCTCATTAATCTATTTGCATAGTGTCTCCTACACAACCAAACCCCAACACGTGAGCTATGGCTACTGTCTGTCCTCCATCCCCACGTCCACCCCTAGTAGTTCACCAGCTCAATATCTGAAGGTGGTAGTTCATTCCATATATCTTTATTTAGAGACAGGATCTCACCTTGTAGCCCAGGCTGACCTCAAACCCTCAGCAATCCTCCTGCCTCAGCCTCCATAGTGCTGGGATTACAGGTAGGTGCCACCATACCCAGATTACATAGTGCTAGGGAAACGAGCCTAGGGCCTTGTGCTTGCTAGGCAAGCATGTTAGCCACTGAGCTACGTCCTCAGCCCTGAAGATGGAATTTTATTGGAACAAAGCTCTCAGGTTCCAGATGTGGAAAATTTATTTTCCTTCAGAGAAAAACAGGAAGTCTGAAAAAAGGCTGAAAATTCTAGGAACTAGAAATCCCCAAAGAGGAAAAAAGGCAAAAGCCTATGACTACTAGGAGGGTTCAGAGGGAAAAATAGACCTTATCTAGCAAGAAAAATGTAATGCTTTTGTTCAGAAAATTCCTCTATCCTCTCACAATTACCTGGAGATGCTGGAGTAACAGGGGAAAAAATCCACAAATTTATTGTTTACTAACATAGAAGTTTACAAAAAAATGTGAAACACAATCAAGCAGGTAGGCTGGGGTTTATGTATTCTTTTTAACAAAAGAAAGAGGATTTGCACTCCAAGGCATAATAAATAGTGGGAGATGTAACTAGAAGGGTATTGGAGAACTACAGGAAGACTTCCTCTATCTGCAGATTTGGAATTGAGATGAGGGGAGATCCAATAGCTGTAGTCACTGGACCTGGAAGGTCCTGCAGAGAGAGTATAGCAGGTAGTCTAAGTTGTCTAGGCCTTTAAGAGACGGCACTCAAGGAGCTGGAGGAATGGCATAGAGATTCAAGCACGTACCTTGCGAGTGCAAGGCCCTGAGTTCAATTCCCAAGAACCATATAAAGCCAGGGTGTGTTGGTGCATCTTGTAATCTCAGCACTTGGGGTGGGGGTGGGGGGGTGAGGCAGGAGGATTGCTATGAGTCCAAGGCCAGCCTGGACTACATAGTAGGTTTAGGATAAGCCTGGACTACATAGTAGGTTCAGGATAAGCCTGGGCTACAGAACAAGACCCTGTGTCAAAAAAAAAATTCCAAACAAAGAGCACTCAAGAGTTTGATTCCTGACTCACCTGTCCCTGTTTCTGTTTGTTTGTTTTCCAGTTTCCTTAAGATCTGGCTATTCACACTGGGAATGGGTTATTTGATAAGGTTAAGTCCCTTTTATTTTTATTTAAGCAATTCCAATGTTTCTGTTACTTTTTTTTTTTTTTTTTTGGTATTGATAACTGAACACTTTACATTGAGCTACAACCCTAGCCATGTGTTGGGTTTTGTTTTGTTTTGTCTTGTCTTGTTTTTTGAGATAAGAGTCGCACTCTCTAGTCCAGGCTGGTTCTGAACTCATGGCAGTCTTCCTGCCTCAATCTCCCAAGTGCTGGGATTATAGACGCGTGCCACCATGCCCTCCTTCAGCCAATTTTTATATTTCATTTTTGGCAGGTTGTGAAGAGAACTTTTTTTTTGAGACAGTGTCTTACTCTGCCCAGTCCTGAACTCACTATAAAGCCAGACTGACCTCGAACTAATGACAATCCTCCTGCTTCAGCCTCCTGAGTGCTGGGAGTACAGGCATACACCACCACACCTGGCCTGTGTGGTGTTGGTGAATCAAACTTAGGGTCTTGAGCTTGCTAGACAGGCACTTTAACTGCAGAGCTATTCCTCTAGCCTGAGGAGGACACTCTATTAGGAAAAAATATAGAAGGGGAGAGTGGGAGGATAAAAATTCTGCTAACTAGGAGGGGACCCAGAAATACAGTTACCCTTATTTTTTATTTTAAGAAAGGTTCTTACTACATTGCTAAGGGCTAGAACTTATGATCCTCCTACATCAGCCTCCCAAAGTGCTATGACCACAGTCTGTGCCTTGGGCCTAACCTGTTTCTGTAACTTGTTCCCAACAGGCCATTAGTTAAGGTGCTGACTTTCTCTGCCCTCTCAATTTACCCCAGGTCCCTTAGGTCTAAGCTACAGAGCCAGAGCGCTGGTTTTCACTCTGGAGTTCAGATCATGAACTTCAGCTTTCTGGGGGTAAAAGTCCTATGACTGTTCCATGCGGAGTCCAGCCCACAACTGGATAGTATGAGGCACCATTGCCTCATACTGTCCAGGACACAGCAGGATGTATGGGACCAACAGGTGTCTTCCCAGGTGTAACAGCAGCTGCCATTTATCTTGTGCTCACCCTGTACCAAGCACTTTGCTCTGTGTTGTAATAATTTTCAGTTCTCAAAAAGAGTCTAGGTTGGTTTTAATTATTTTTTACTATTATCTAAATTAGATATAAATGAAGATTAAAAAATAAGTGGAGATCAAGGGCTGGGGTTTAGCTCAGCAGTTAAAGCACAGGCCTATCAAGAACAAGGCCCTGGGTTCAATTCCCCAGCACCACATACACCAGGCATGTCATCTCAGCACTTGAGAGTCTGAAGCAGGAAGACTGCTGTGATTTCTAGGCCAGCCTGGGCTACATTGTGAGTTTAGGACCAAACTAAACTAGAGAGCAAGACTCTATCAAAAGAGAAAGGAAGGAAGAAAGGAAGAAAGAAAGGAAAAAAAGAAGGAAATAAAGAAAACCAAAAACTGCCAACTAAAACTATTAAAATTGGTATAAACATTACTTTGACACTACTGATTTTTTGGCTGAAATTAAATTGCTAACTCTGAATTTGTTAAAAAACAAAGCAAAACAAAAACTGTAACCCTCTAAATTATAAATTATATTGGTATTTCCTATGTAGAAAAAGAAACAGTGGCTCAGAGAGGTGAACAAAACAGATGAGTTAGGTTTTTTTTTTTTTTTATCTGTCAGAATAACTGAACAGTTCCTACTACCCAAACTTAGGGTTCAGGTGCCAGAGCTCTGGGCCTTCCCTTAACTGAAATGGTCATTAATGAATGGACAGAGAACAGATCTTATCTTTTCTAAAAATATTCAGGCCCTGGCAGAGGGTAAGAACTTACAAAAGGTTTTTTAAATGGCAGCCAAGCCACGTAGGACAAGCCTGTACTCCCAACACTCTGCGAGGCTGAAGCTGAAAGATCTCAAGTTCAAGCTCCACCTGGCAACTTAGTGATTTAGTGAGAACCTGACCCAACATAAAAATTGACAGGGCTAGGATGTAACTCAGGGCAAAGACCAGGTTTCACCTCCAGTACAACAACAAAAAGAGAGGGGTGGAAGAATAGTACAGCGGTTAGAACACTTGCCTACCAAGTGTAAGGCCCTGAGTTCAATTCCTTATAACCACATAAATTGGGTGTTGCGGCACATACCTGTAATCCCAGCACTCAGGAGGCGGAGGCAGGAAGATTGTCATGAGTTTGAGGCCAGCCTGGGCCTCAAAAAAAAAAAAAGGCTGCAGACTGAGACTCTGTTTCAAAAAAGAAGGAAGCTGGAGGAATGGCTCAGAGGTTAAAGCGCTTGCTTAACAAACACTAAGTACCTGAGTTTCATTCCCCAGCACCACATAAAATGGGTACGGTAGTGCAGGCCTATAATCCCAGCACTAGGGAGGCTGAGACAGGAGGACTGCAGTTATTCCAAGGCCAGCCTGGGCTCCATAGTGAGTTCAGGACCAGCCTGGGCTATAGAGCAAGACCCTGTCTCAAAAAAAAAGAAAAAGAAGGAAGAGGAGAAGGAAGAGGAGGAGGAAAAGGAAGAGGAAAGAAGGAAAAATAAAGTTTTGAATGCATGGGGCTGACAGCATAGCTTGGTGATTAAAGCTCTTGCACGAGGACCTGAGTTTGATTCCCCAGTATCACATAAAAATTAGTCGTGTGTGGTAGCACACACCTGTAGTCCTAGCACTTGGGAGGCTGATACAGGAATACTGCTGTAGAGGTCAGTCTGGGCTACAAAGGGATTTCAGGACCAGCTGGGACTACAAAGCAAGACCCTATCTCAAAAAAGAAAGGAAGGAAGGAAGGAAGGAAGGAAGGAAGGAAGGAAGGAGAAATGAATAGGTGAATTTGGAGGGGTTTGTTTGTTGTTGTTTGAGATAGGGTCTGGCTCTGCAGTCCAGGCTGGTTCTAAACTCCCTATGTACCCCATGCTGGCCGTGAATACACAGCATTGGAGCCTGCCTCAGCTTCCTGAGTGCTGGGATTACAGGCACGCATCACCATGATCACCATGCCCAGCTTCACGTGGTGCTGGGGAATTGAACTCAGAGCCTTGAGCTTGCTAGGCAAGCCTAGCCACTGAGCTATTTAAACACTGAGCTGTTCCTCTAGGTCCACGGTAGTTATTTTTAAAAGCCTGCTCTACTCAGACTGTAATTCAGCACTCTTAGCAGCCAGCAGTCTTTCCTACCTCACTATCCAGAAGCTAATCTAATGGCATTAACCATGCCAGCCAGCCGAGACACCACTAAAAGCTTTAGTTCAGCCATTGTTCCCATCCTGATCTTGGCTCTGGGCCCTGGCCTGGGAGAGTGGTCTGGTTGTTTACCAGGAATTTGGACCTTCTACAGAGAAAAACAGAGATGACCTATTAGTCTAATTCAAGCACTTAGCAAGGAATGACTGTACCATTCACACTCCCAGCCCTGGCTAATGAGCCAAAGCAAATGGAGAGGCCCTGGCTGCTCAGAGACCTTCCTGGGAGTGGAAGGGGGAAGTGGACCCAGCGCCCGCTGGAGTTTCCAGGGAGGCTTCTGGCTGAGCCCTTCCTTGGGCTGGCACAACAGGCATGCAGGAAAAGGCTTGCTTATCCACCCACACTCTGCAGCTCCTGAATCCCTCCATTCCTAGTAGCCTCCCTCACCTCCAGGCTCAGAGAGAAATGGGAAGTGCCAGGGACTGAAAATGGTTCATCCCTGCAGCAACTTGTGTTCCTCAGATTTTGAAAGGCCAGAGATTTAATTCCATTTTGGTGTTACAAATTTATCTTTGAGCTGGGCATGTTGACATACCTGCCATCTCAGTACTTGAGAGGCTGAGGCAGGAAGATTGCAAGTTTGTTAAAGTCCAGTCTCGGGTACGTAGCAAATTCAAAGCTGGCCTGGGTTACAAAGAAAGCAAAGTCTTTTCTCCCCTTCCCCCAACCCTTTCTAAAAAAGTAGCCTTGAGGAGGTGATTAGAATTAGATAAGATCCTAAGGGGGAGCCCATGATTAAATACTGGTGGCTTTATAATATATATACATGAAGCTGGATGTGGTAGCACATGCCTATAATCCCAGCACTCTGGATGCTAAGGCAGGAGGATTGCTGTTTGACGCCAGCCTAGACTTCATAGTGAGTTCAAGACAAGCCTGGGCTACAGAACAAGACCCTGTCTCAAAAAATAGGTAGATAGATAGATATACATGTACACACTGTCTCTCTCGCCATATAATGCCCAGTTCTGCCTTGAGACTCTACCAGCAAGGAGGCCATGACACATTACAGCCCTTCAACCTTGGACCAGAATCATACACCAAGGTCAATCAACCTTTCTACCTTTCTTTCTTTCTCTCTCTCTTCCTTCCTTCCTTCCTTCCTTGCTTCCTTTCTGAAACTGTCTTCTCATGCTGAACTCATGATTAACTTGCCTCGGCTTCCCAGGTGGCTGGAATACTAGGCATATGACACTGTGTCATTAGCAGCAAAAACGGACGAAATCAAGAAGGCAACCAAATATTCATCAATACACAGCTGGTTAAATTATGTACACATGCTATGTGGCTGATAAAAGGGATGACTGATGTAGCTCAAGATGTACTCATGGATGCTTGAACATGTCTGTGATATGCAGTGTGTGAGTCCATGTTATGGTTTGGGTATGACATGTTCATGTGTCTGGGGCTTGGTGCTCCATGCAGCAAGGTTCAGAGGAGAGCTTTCAGGAAGCAATAGGATTGTGGGGCTCAAACTTTACCAAAGGAGTAGTCTACTGGTGAGTTCCTAGCTCAATGGACTTGCTAGGAGGCTGGTCCTAGGATAAAGGAGATCACTGGGGGGCCCGACTTCCAAGAGTTGGGTGTTCCCATTATTTTAATAGGATTATAATTTCCTGAAGGTCAAGGACCAATCACTGCTTCCCTTTGGCCCCCATTATGATCTGAAGTGGACCAATAACACAAACAAGTGCTCAGTAAATTCTGAGATGGGCCTCAGGGTCCCACCTCCAGTGCTATGGCAGGTCCTCGGGCAGCATTCCAGAAATGGTGACAGCCAGTTTACATGCCAGGTCTATGAGACCAGCTGAGCATTTTCCCCCAAGTCCATAGAAAGAACACAGAGGCTGAGAGATTTGCCTGAAGCCATATAGCAGTCAGTGGTAAGGCCGCTGTGTCTCCTTACTACCCAGCCTAGGTAGGTCCTTGTGTCTGTACTACTTCCTATTCTGCATAAATTCACAATATGAGAAAAACCGGAAGAGAGCAAAGCCTTAGGGTGAAATGTTTAATCATCATCTAAGAGGCCAGGGGGTCTCTGGGACAGCTGTAGAAATAAAGTGAGAACCAAAGACTTTGGCTCCTGATACCCACATGATCTCCAAGATCCAAGGGCAGAGCAGTATGGGAAGCAGTTTCCACTTTCTGTACCTAGGAGAGGCTGGGGGAAGGGCTCACTCTGGCCTTTCTCACAAGGCAATGTCTCTCTTGGCTGCCTCATGACTCCTAGCTCTGCCAACATGGAGAATGCAACAGAAAATCCTAGAGTCTAGGTGGTCACGGTGGGCAGGAGAGAGGGATAGAAGAGAGCTCCATGGAGCTGGTCACCATCAGAAGGTAAGGCTACACTAAGTGGCCACCAAGTCCTAAGGAGGGGACAGCCTGAATCAGAAATGATAGTGAGAGTGGGAAGAGTGAGAACTAGCCAGTAGGGATTTGGAGGTCCTTGCCCCTAGGTGCTACCATGGCCTCCTCTGGGGCTGACTCTGTGTGCTGGCTAGTGGTGCCAGGTGGGACTGAGGCCGCCATGGTGTACATGAACCTCCTTCTGGATGCTGTCCTCTTCTCACCCCTTGATGGCTTCCAGGCAGCCTGAACATGACAGAGAGGAATAGGCCCTCATGGAAGTGCAGCTACCAGAAGCTCCAGCCTAGACTCAAGGTAAGTGCACAGGAGAAAAGGAGGGGTAGCAAGGGCCTCGAAGCATGGTTTTTATTCTGTGGAAGAAAGAGCACAGAGTCAGCATAGGGAACCACTTTCACCCCCTTTGTCACCTCAGCCTCAGAAGACTGGCCCCTTCTCCCCTGAGATGTCTGCCAAAGCTCTATAGTGTTTGTGGCAACAAGGAAATCAACCTCCCCACCTGCCCCCACCCCTTGTTTTCTTGATTTGGATTTCCCCCAGCCAGTCCATTGTAACAGGAGGCCCTACCTGGTGCTCCATCATAGGAAAGAGAGGGTCTTCCAAGTCCTGGGAGAAGAGCTGGCTGTGGAAATGCATCTTTGCTGCAATGGCTTCCACTGAACAGAAGAGAGAAGGCACATTGGGAGGGTATGGTGGCAAATTTCTGATATTCCCAGAAGGCAGAATAGGAATGCCAAAGGGAGCAGGAACTTGGAGGAGTGGGTGAGTGGGAGTTGGGAAGGGAGTACTGTTTCATTCTGCTTACTTGTTTCTTAGCCTGGAGATGTCCCTGGGGCCCAGGCAGGTTAAGTAGGCAGTCAGGTGGGTCACTCAGGGAGTAGAAGAAGAAAAATGGCCCTGGGCTAGGATGATGGAAGCCTATGCCACCGAGATGTCTGCTTTTTTTTTTTTTTTCCTTTCAGTACTGGGGATTGAACCCAGAGCTTCCACACTGAGCTACAACCTCAGCCCCTCTTCTTCATTGTTTATTTGAGACAGGGTCTTGCTAAGTCATTAAGTTGCCTAGGGCAAAATGTTCTATCATGATCCAAGAGGCCAGAGGGTCTTTGGGACAGCAGTAGAAATAAAGCAAGAACCAAAGACTTCAGCTTTCAATACCCACATGATCTCCAAGATCTTGAAATCTTCCTGCCTCAGCCTGCGAGAGTGCTAGTATTATAGATGTACTACCATGTCCAACTGAAGAGGGCTGCTTCACCCGAAGGAGATGGATGGGCCCAGACTGGGCCACAGACTTGCCCCCTCCTCTCTCTGGCTCCAGGTGACCTGGCCATGTTGGGATGAGGAGCGGGTAGGAGTAAGAGGGCGCACTCACAGAGGCAGGGGTTGCTGGAGAAGGACCTCTGCAGCTGCTCACACTCCTCCTGCAGGTTGCCACTGCCTCGGCAGGTGCAGCTTAAGGCAACACTAGTATTGACACTGCTGATGAAATTGGGGGTCATGGCAGTCCCTGTGGAAAGGAGGGACAGGACTGTCACAGCATAGGCTACAGTTCCATTTCCCCCCTCTCCTATCCATGTCAGGACCAGGCCGCCTAGATTCTGTCTCCAGAGCCTTGTCACCCTCAGGCCTGGCCCACCTGTGGGCCCCTTCGCACGCAGAGCCTCACCGATCATGCCCAGGTATGCTCGCAGACATCTGAACTGCTCTGTCGCACAGGTCCCTGGGATGCCCATGGGATGGCAGTGGTTCTGGAAATCTGCCAGGCGTGATCTGCAGGAATAGGATTTCAAGGGTCCCCAGTAAGAGCAGGTGGGGTTGAGGCCACTCCTGACTCTGGTACACCCATCTTCATGCTGACTCCTCCTTTGCCATGAGCATCCGGCCCAGGGCCTCCTCCTCACTGAAGCCTGCCTATCACAATTAAACGTACCTTCGCAACTGCCCTCATAAAACATCACTCTGAATTTGGACTCCACCATCCTTAGTTAGGAGCTCCTTTCGCCTCCTTTTTTGAGTATAAAATAGGATAATGGCATGACCTATTTTCATCGGATGAATAAACATGATGTATCACATACAGCATTCAACATAGCACCTGGCACATATTGTTTTCTGTGGCACTGGTGATCAAATCCAAGGCCTTCACTCTGAGCTATATCCCCAAACCCCCTATTCATCTGAGACAGGGTCTTGCTAAGTCCTAGTTTCCCAGGCTGCACTCAAACTTGAAGTTCTCCTGCTTCAACTTCTAGGAGCATGGGGATAACAGGCATATGCCACCACACCTGGCTGGATATTGTTATCACTACTGCTCATCCTATAGTAGGTAAAGCTAATTTGCTTTCTTTTTTCTTTGGTTTTGTTTTTGAGACAGGATCTCGCTCTGAAGCCCAGGCTGGTCCTAAACTCACTTGGAACCTAGGCTGGCCTTGGACTCACAGAAATCCTCCTGTCTCAGCCTCCCAAGGGCTGAAATTACACGTGTGCACCACCATGGCCAGCTTAGATGGTGCTGGGGAATTGAACTCAGGACTTTGCACTTGCTAGGCAAGTGGGTAAAGGTAATTTTCTTTGGGTGATAGAATTATGAGCATGTTTTTCTGTATATGCTTCTATGGCTTTTATTATCTTTTTCTTGTAATAGCTTGATAATTGTTTGTCACCCCCACTCAATTTTGAATTCCTTGAAGACAGGGACAATATCTTAGTAATCTAGCATAGGATCTATTTGGTAATAGTAATAGCTATTAATCCTACAATAGGCAGTAGACAAAAGAGTTAAGAGCATAGACTCTAAGGGCTGGAGGAATGGCACAGCAGTTAAAGCACTTGCCTACCACTCTCAGGGGCCTGGGTTCGATTCCCCAGCACAACATAAAGCAGGCATGGTGGTGTACACCTATAATCTCAGCATTCAGGAGGCTTAGACAGGAGGATTGCCATTTGTTTGAGTTCAGCCTGGGCTCCACAGTGAGTTCAAGATCTCAGCTGGACTTATAGAGCAAGATCCTGTCTCGAAAACAAATAAATAAATAGTGAAAAGAGCACAGGCTCTAAGACAGATCCCTCTTTTCTAAACTAACAAAACTGACTTACTAGCTGATGAATCCTTTTTTCTTTCTTTTTTTAAGGTAGGGTCTCACTCTGTAGTCTAGGCTACGCTTGAACTCACTATGTAGCTCAAGCTGGCCTCAAACTCACAGCAATCCTCCTGCCTCAGCCTTCTGAGTGTTAAGATTACAGGCATGCCCCACAATGTCTGGCTTTTGTGATGCTGGGGAATTGCACTCAGGGCTGATGTGCTTGCAAGGTAAGAACTCTAACACTGTCCTATTCTTCCAGCCCACAATTCTTATTATCATCAAATGTCACCTAAATATATAATAAGTTCAATTTGGTGCTTTTTTCATTTTGTTTTGTTTTATTTTAGTTTGTTAATAAAGATCAAGCCCAGAGTTTTCAAACTGAGTTACATCCCCAGCCCATTTTCTGTTTTTGATTTTGATACAGGATCTTACTAAATTGCTAAGTTGCCCAAGCCTGTGCTACCAGGCCTGGCTGCTAAGTGTTTTATATCTAGAATGCATAAAAAAGAAATAGACCAGAATTTCAGGCTGAGGGTAAGATATAACTTTTTAAGTGGGTTGATGAGGAGACATTGTGTAGCACTGTTACTCAGCCACCATCTTGATCAGAAGTCCTCAAGATATAACTAAATAGTACAGTACTTATCTAGCATGCATGAAGTCCTGGGTTCCATCTCAGCACAACAAAAATATTAAAAATTATTTAGATTTTGTGGAGACTATGCATCAAGCACATTTCAAATATTAATGTCTTTTGATCAGGCAATGGTCCTGTAGCAACAGATCCTAAGCAAAAATTACACTTGTGCACTAAAGAAATTAAAAGAGGATAAGCCGGGTGGGAGGACTGCTGTGAGTCCAAGGCCAGTCTGGGCTACACAGTGAGTTCAGAACCAGCCTGGGCTACAGAGTGAGACCCTGTCTCAAAAAAAAAAAAAAAAAAAAAAAAAAAAAAAGATGAGAGTGAAGGCAGGGAATGGTAGCACATGCCTGTAATCCCTGGCTCTTAGGAAGCTAAGGCAGAAAAATCAAAAGTTAAGGCCAGCCAGGGCAACTCAGCCCAAACACTTCTCAAAAACAGACAGGGCTGGGGGCACAGAGCAGTGGCTAAAGTGCTTGCTTAGCACACTCAAGGCTCTGGGTTCAATTCCCCAACACCACATAAAAATTAGCCACATGGGCTGGGGGCATAGTTCAGCAGTTAAAGCACTTGCCTTGCAGCATGAGGTCCAGAGTTCAATTCCCCTGCACCACAGAAGCTGGGCATGGTGGTAATCCCAGCATTGAGGAGGTTGAGGCAGGAAGATTGCCATGTGTTAGAGTCCATCCTAGGCTAAACAGTGAGTTCAGGACCAGCATGGGCTAATTGACTAAAGAGTGACACCTTGTCTCAAAATAAATAAATAAGGGGCATCCATAAAACAATGCAGAAATTTAAATATCAAATTTTGGGGGGGACTAAAGGAATGGCACAGTGGTTAAAAGCACTTGCCTAGCAAGTGCAAGGAAGGCCTTGAGTTCGATTCTTCACCAACACATAAAGCTGGATGTGGTGGGGCACATCTGCAATCCCAGCACTTGGGAGGCTGAGGCAGGAAGATCGCTGTTTGAGGCCAGCCTGGGCTACACAATGAATTCAAGGCCAGCCTGGGCTACAGAGCAAGACTCAGTCACGAAAAAAAATCAAATTTTGGGGCTACGTTATAGTTCAGTTTTAGAGCACAAACCCAGCGTGTGTGAGGCCCCTGGGTTTGATCCCCGGGATTGCAAAAAATAAACTAAAAATCAGGTTTCATTTCTTTGAAGATGGGGCTCAGTATATTACTCAGGATGACCTCAAATTCACGATACTCGTGCCTTTGTTTCCCTAGTAGCTGGGATTATGGCCACCAGAGCAGCTGGCACAGGGAAAAAAAAGTCTTTAAGGACAGAAAATGACAGAATGAGCACTACCATTTACTGAGCTCTTATTCTGCCCCAGTGAGGCAATCTACATAAGTAATTTAACTCTGACCAGAATCCCTTGAGGTCTGTATTACTGTCCCAGTTTTTGCAGAGAACTAAACAGGCCCTTAGGTTAAGTGCTGTGCTCAGCACCACAAAGGCTCAGGATTTAAATTCACATTGTCTAACTTCATTCTATGGTTGGGATTCAGGACCTGCCCCCAAACGCTCCTTGCGATTAAGGTTTGGCTGCTGATGACTTTGGGATTCGTTGGGTGAGGAGGACTCTGACACCATCAATGGGCTGATCTCCCCAGGGCTCTCTCCTCCTTGCTTCCTGGCCTTGAGGGAAGCAGCACTCCCCATCACACTGTTCCCACCATGATGTATTTGGTTCATCACAGGTCTCAAATCAATGGGTTCATCTCACTGAAACCACTAAGTAAAATAAGTCTGTTCCCTTTAAGATATTTTTGTTTTTTGGTTTGTTTCTTGTTTCTGAGCCAGGGTCTTGCTAAGTCCCTAAATTGCCCAGGCAGGGCTCAAATTTGTGATCCTCCTGCCTCGGCCTGCCAGAGTACCGAGATTGCCTGCTCCAGCACGACCTGGTCAAA
The DNA here is from genome assembly GCA_004027205.1 of Ctenodactylus gundi. NCBI lineage: Eukaryota > Metazoa > Chordata > Mammalia > Rodentia > Ctenodactylidae > Ctenodactylus > Ctenodactylus gundi. Next base: position 104,949 of record PVKB01004068.1, read on the forward strand.
ACACATATTTTTTAAAAGTGTTTTTACAAAGTAGCTAAGTTGCAACAGGCAGTGGGGTCACAGTTCCTTGGGAAGTTAAATCCAGCCTGTGCAGGAAGGTGGCCAGAAGTGGCGAGAGCCATGCCCCCACCACCCTGCCCACTCACACCCCACACCTGCACAGTGGGTCGCCATGACAGAGGCGCTGCAGGTCCAGGCAGTTGGGAGCCACAGACGGCAGTGCACAGCTCGGGGCAATGGTGTTGCGCCGGCGCTCGCCGCAGCCCCGGTCTGTGGGCGCACAGGGGCACAGGAGGAGGCCCTGGGCGTGGGTCTCTGCCGCCTTATCGAAGAAGGCGCGCAGCTGTCGGAGGCAGACATGGCGCTGGCAGTGGGTCCCAGAGCACGCCTCCCCATAGGCTTTGCGCAGCCGGTCACACTTGTCGTTAAGAGTACACAGCATGGCGAACTTGAGGCAGAGATCCGAGTCTGTGGGGAGAGGGGCACCACGTCACCAGACTTGTCACGTTAGCACATCTTTTAGCTCAGCCTTCCCAGGAACCCCACCAAGTCCCTGATGTGATAAGGCCAGTAGTGGGACAGGAAGGAAAGGAGGACTGTCCTGAATAAAGCCACTTCCAAACCAGGGCTTTCTCTCTGCCCACAAACTATAGCTGCTGCTGTGAGGCCTTCCCCATCCTACTCCTCATCTTGGGAATTGAACTCAGGGCCTTGTGCTTGCTAGGCAAGCACCTTAAACACTGTGCCATTCTTCCAGCCCCTCTTTCTCATCTTAACTAGATAAAAGCATCATCATCCTCATCTCCATACATCTAATGCCTATTTGTCTAGAATTCAAGCAACCAGAAAGCTCCTATAACCAAACCTTCAGTAAAATGCCTTCAGTGAAATCTCACAGTAGAACTCTACCAAGGCCCTACGACATTCTGGAGCACTTTCTCAACTGTCCCAAACAGGTGCAGCCAAGTTTCTGGAAGGTTGTTTGTTTGTTTGAGACAGGGTCTCTGTAGTTCAGACTGGTCCTGAACTCACTAGGCAGCTCAGGCTGGCCTCAAACTCACTGCAATTCTCCTGACTCAGCCTCCTGAGTTCTGGGATTACAGGCATACACTACCATCCCTGATTTAAGGTTTGGTTTTAACCTGATTCTTTTGCTAAATTTTAACATCACCTGCCTACCTTTCATTTACTGAGTTGTATATAAAAGTTCTCCATATTCCGAGTCTTTGAAAGTTATGGGGATATTTCTTTTATTGTGGGAAGAGGATACAGATTAAACTCTGAGCCTTGTGCATACTAAGCATGCACTATAATACTGAGCTACACTCCCAGCTCCCTGAATATCCCAGTAGCCAGAACAACTGAGTAATCTGAACAAGTTATTCACTGATTTCTTGCATCTAAGAGTTTGTCATGTATAAACCTCCATTTTTCTTATTCAAAATTCTCATCCTATAGAACTGAATATATAGCACATCTCTCATCTGTCTCAAAAAACCGAGTGTATGTCCTTTTTCAATTAACTCACAGCCTCACTTTCAAAAAAAGAGGCACCCTAGTCTTTGCCAGCCTGCTGACCCCTCACCGAGTCACCCCAGCAAAGTCACACCCCACTATTTACTCTGTCCAACAGCTTGCCCATTCCACTAGAACAGTTGAATGCAAGCAATTTCCTAGTCTTCAGAGGGAAAAAAAAAAAAAAACCCTACTTTCCTGGCTGCCTTGAATGTGCATAAACACTCCATTTCAGTACATTTTTTCTGGGGCTGCTGCCACTCCCACCATGCCCTTCGTAGAGCTGAGGCCCTAACGGGCTCTCCTCTACTATTCCCCTAACAACATTTGCTGTGGATGATGGCATGAGACCAGGCAGTACCACAGCTTACACTTCCACGCTGACAGAGTGCTGTTTCTGTCGCCTGGCATGCTGGCCTCTGTTCCCCACAACCTCTCCATCCTGTGTCCCCCAGGCCCCTTTCCTCAGGGCACCCCCCCTGCCTCCCACTCTCTACGCCTCAGCTTGCCCACCACACCTGGTTTGAGCATGTTCAGTTTGCTGAGATTCATTTTCCAGGGTTTGCTGGTCACAGTGTCCTCATACGGTGAGATGTCCATCTCATAGTCACCTAGAGACAAAGCAGGGGGAGCTGGAATGCGGAGAACTCAGGTGGGGTGAAAGTAGAGCGGCTAAGGCTGCTGGTCAGACTTTAAAGCCTGGAAAGCAGAAGACAGGACGATGCTGCCTCTGCCTCTAACTAGTTGCAAGCTGTGCAGAGATGAGAAAAATGCAGAGCCATAAAGGTATGGGTTGGGCTTGAGGAACAAACTGGTGAGAATTACAGAGGCTGCGGTGAGCACTATAGCACAAGACACACACACATACACACAATCTAATTTCATCTCATAGAAGTCTTTGGGCAGGTAAGAAAACACTGAAGATGGGAGAGGTTAAATTACTTGCTCAAGCCCACATAAACCAATAAGAAGGAAAGCTGGAGCCAGGTGTAATGGTGAACCCCTGTAATCCCAGCACTCTCAGAGGTTGAGGCAGAAAGATCAACAGTCAAATCCAGCAAGGACAACTTAGTGATTTAGTGAGATTCTGTCTCAAAATAAAAAATAGAAAAGGCCTGGGAAAATGGAGTAGGCCAGGATTGGCCAGTTTAGCTGGACGCAGTGATAGGTGCCTAAAGGAGAACTGATTGAGCCCAGGAGTCAAAGACCAGCCGTAGGCAACACAGCTGCCTCAAACTCCACCCCCAGAATTGGCCAGTCTGTAAGTAGGGAGTAACTGGGGAAAAAAAAAATCTAGAAATTCCAGGACTTAAAGGATTAAGACATGCAACTGTTTCTCATATTCAAATGGTAAAAGATAAAACTTCAGTGCTTTGAGGGATGAGGGTGATTACAAACTCAGCCTCTTGGCAAAGACCAAATCAAGTATGTGGCTATTGGGCCATTGTGGAGATCAGAATTGATTAAAATGGTAGCCATAAATCCTGCCAGTTGGACAAATGCACACAGGGAAAGAAGACGACGTGAGTAACTTTCCCACAGAGGCTTAGTCCGGGCAAGGAACTTCTAATTAGGTCTGGAAAGAGATGCATGTCTTAAATTGTGGGAAAGGCTACTGGCACACGAGATGACAGGAATCAGAGATATAAAATGCAATTATGCCTTGAGAGAGCTATACTTCTAAGAGCCACCAACCTAGATTAAAAGAATCTGTGACTATCTGAGATTTAAAATGCCCTGACATTCCTCAGGCAGGAAGCAGGCTGAGAATGCTACTCAGTTTCTAAGGATATTATAGTCTCCCATCCCCTTTTCAAATGTGGCCAAAGAGAAAAATGGGGCCCAGAGATGGACCTCTTAGAGCAATGAGCCAAGAGTCCTGGGAACAACAGATACGGCAATTACTTCTACAGATGAAAAAAAATTTAAAAACTTAATCAAAACACTCTAAGTTTCACTCTGTAGTCCAGGCACCACGCCTGGCTTATGTAGTGCTAGGGAATTCAACTCAGGGCCTTGCGCTTGCTAGGCAAGCGCTCTAACTGCTAAGCTATTCCTCCAGCTCCCCTCCTTCCCCAAAGGATCTTACTGAAGAATCATTTTTATTCCTAGGGAAAAGGTTCGTTAGGATTTCTGCCTGGGAGGGTTTCAGAATTGCAGTAAATCAATGTTTGCTGTATGCTCCCCTTCCTAAGAGTGTTGTTTATCCTGACTCTGATCCATTATGGTACAGTGAGTATGTAGGAAAGCTTGTCCTGTTTTATTTATTTGTTTATTTTGTAATACTAGGAATTGAGCCTGGCGTTTTCGCACTGAGCTACATCCCCAGCCCATTCTTATTTTTGATTTTGAGATAAAATTTCATTAAATTGCTGAGGCTGTGTTCAGATTTACAATCCTCCTGCTTCAGCCTCTCAGAGTGCTAGAATTATAAGTCTACATCACTGTCTCAGCCCAACTTGTCTTTTTAGTTCATAGGTTTCTAGATTAAAAGGAGTCACAGCCACACTTGATATAAAAGCTATCGTGAGATCCTAGGGGCTGGAGCCATACCTCAGTAGTCAGGGCATCTGCCTAGAATGTGCAAGGCCCTACATTCCATTCCCCAGAAGCACGTGAAATTAGCTGGATGTGGTGATGCACACCTGTAATCTCAGCACTCGGGAGGCTGAGACAAGAAGATTGTGGCGAATTCATGGCCAGCCTAGACTACAGAGTGAGACTCTGACTCAAAAAATTAAATAAAAAACTTAAAAATCCTAGACTTGAAGCTTGATGTGGGGTTTAATAGGACTTTTAGGTCATCTTCTTTGGATTGTAGATGGGTGTATTTTACTTATGGAAGGGAAGGAAATGATTTTTTTTTTTGAGACAGGTCTCCCTTTGTAGTTCAGGCTGGTCCTAAACTCACTATATAGCTCAGGTTGGCCTTGAACTCATGGCAATCTTCCTGCCTCAGCCTCCCAAATGCTAAGATTATAGGCAGGCACCACCACACCCAGCTAAAAAATGAATATTTTGATAAAGTGGTGACTATAGTAGATAATGTTATTGTTTCAAGTATTCTTTGCCCTACCTGTAAGATTACACACCCTCACTCATCGCCGCATGCGTTAGGATGTCTCCTACGGGAGGAGTATATTCTCCCCACCCCACAGGTGTCAGGTTTGGCCAGGTGATTTGCTGACTACAGGACATGAGAAGCAACATATGTATCAATAATATCTGAGGAGAGGCATTTCAAAACATCCCAGGAGCAGGACATGGTGGTCCTAGTGCTAAGGGAGGTGAGGACTGCAAGTCCTTCCCTGGCCACATACACAGGACTAGAATGTAGCCCAGTGCAAAGGCCCTGGGTTCAATCCCCTTGGCAACAAACACAGTTCTGTTGATGCTCATTTTCCCTTCTGCATGGAGAAGAGAACAACCCAGAGAAAGGCTGTCCATTTAGCCAGGATCCTAGAATGAATAAAAAATATGAAACAACACAGAACTTGACGAGCAAGAACTAAACCTTTGTTTTGCAAATCTTTGCTTTGTCACCACAACACAATACTATACATAAAGGCTAAGAAGGCACGGGGGCCTATGGGAAGGATCAGACATGGCTCCTCCCTGAGCTATAGTCCCGGCCTCTTTTTATTGTTTACTTGAGAAAGAGTCTTGTGAAGTTGCTCAGGCTGAACTTGAACTTGTAACTCTCCTGCCTCGGCCTCCCAGAGTGTTAGGAGGAGGTGTGCCTCACTAGGCCCAGCTAATGGTACCCTTTCTGTAAAAGACTGACCCGACATGCTGCCTGAACTTGTGGATTAGGTGGCATTTCACAGCCTGTTTGTGAGTTAAAGACCCTTTTCTCCATCCTTTCTCCATACTCTTCTGGCCCAGGAACTCCTCAGGTTGGGGCCTCTGCCTGTCCCAGATCACTACCAAGAGGGAGCTACAGGTAGAAAAGAGGTGGGCCTGGTGGCGCAGGCCTATAACCCTAGCACTTTGGAAGGCTGAGGCAAGAGGATTAGAAGTTTGAGCTCAGGCTGGGCAACCTGGCAACTTAAGACACTGCCTCTAAATCAAAACTAAAAGAGATGCAGCTCAATGAGAAGGCCCTGGGCTTGATCCATTATCATCCCCATCAGGGTCTACCATGTGGCTCATATCCAGAAAGATCAAAAATTACCCCAAAAGAAAAAAAAATAATGGACCCCTATAAGCTAAGAATGGTGGTACACACCTGTAATCCCAGCATGAAGGAAGCTGAGGCAGAGCCTTGTGCTCCAGGCCAGCCTGGGCTACATAGTGAGTTCAGGATCAGCCTGGACTATAAAATGACAACCTATCTCAAAAAAACAAAACAAAACAAAACACCCCAAGAACCGTCTTCTACGTTTAGTCCACTGTAGGACAAAGGCCTCACCAAAGCTGCCAGCAGAGTGAACGGTCCAGTAGATGTCCAGGCAGGTAGCTTGGTTCTTCATGCGCCGGTGGCATGTACAGCCCATCAGAGAGCTGTTCCTGAGTAGCTGCACTGCCTCTAGGCAGTCTGCATTGACAGGCAATTTCTTGGAGGGTAAGGAGGTGCTCAGACTGGAGGTGCAGGAACCCAGGCGCTGGTAGGTAGCCTTGCAAGTGGGATTGGCCTGGCACTTCTTCCTGGCCTGGGTACAGCTGTTCCCAAGCCGGCTGTCTGTGGGGAGGGTGTCTCCTGGGGAGGGAGAGATCAGGTGAGCCGTGTAAGGTCAGCATAGCTGTCCAGGAGTACCAAGGTGTGATGGAGGGGAGCCGGGATTCCTAAAGAAATCCTGTGGTGGAAATCTTAGGACAGCACAGAGGCCTTTAGGAATAAGGACAGTCTGTAGCTATTATAGTCTGCACAGAACATACCTGGCTCCAGAAGGGAAGGGGGCCTGAAGAGGATGCTCAGCCTCCAGGAAGGCAGAGGAGGAGGACAACTGTTGGAAGCTAAGCTGGAAGACCCTGTCATGCAGGGGATGAGGACCCTGGGCAGAGCTATGCCACGGGCAGGGGTAGCTTCACAACGAGAGGGCAGAGAACACACAAAGGAATGCATCATAAGTGCCATCACCAACCTTACTCTTCTGTTCAGCATCATGTAAGTTGAGCTTGGCGGTACATGCCTATAACTCCAGCTACTTCGGGGGGCTGAGGCAAGAGGAGGATCACAAGTTTGAGGCCAGCCTAGACTATTTAGCAGACACTATCTCAAAAACCTAAATAAATAGGGGCTAGGGCATAGCTCAGTGGTTAGAGCATTTGCCTCACATATGCAAGGCCCTGAATTTGATTCACCAATACCACATAAAAATTAGCCAGGTGTGGTGGTGCATACCTGTAAGCACAGCTCTCAGGAGGCTGAGGCAGGAACATTGCTGAGTTTAAAGCCAGTCTGGGCTTCATAGTGAGTTCAGCCTGGGCTACAGAGTGAGACCTTGTATCAATCAATAAATGAATGAATGAATGAATGAATGAATGAATAGCAGGAATGTTCTTGCCTCATATGTGCAAGGTCCTGGGTTCAAATCCCCCGCATCAAAAAAGATCCTTTAAAAATACCTTGGATGGGAACTAGTTGAATTGGGGTGAATAGCTATTGCCAGAAGGAGGTAAATAAAGGCCATTTGATCCTGCTATTTGCTCAGAAATACCAAGGCTGGGGCTGGGGTAGAGCTCAGTGATCAGTGTGCTCCAGGGAGCCTGTGGCCTCGGTTCCCTCTCCAGCACCACATGATAGCTATATGCCTAGCACTCAATGGGCTGAGGCAGGAGGATGCCAAGAATTCTAGGCCAGCTTAGGCTACATAATGAGTTCAGGACCAGCCTGGACTGCAGAGCAACACTCTGTCTCTAAAAAAAAGAAAGAAATACCAAGCACTTGTGATAGCTCAGGCTTTGAAGAAACCCTGCATCCTAGGGTACCTACCTGGTAGTAATGGAAAACCATGCACCCTCACCCTCAGCTGTTCATAGTGAAAAAGTGTACCAATAATTCTTTTTTGTTTTTCTTTTTTGTGATACTGAGAGTCTAATCTAAGGCCTCATTCAGGGCAGACAAGGGCTCTAGCACTGAGGTACATCCTCAGATCTTTTTTTTTTGCAAGATGAACATTTTTTTAACTGCTGAGCCACACTCCCAGTCCCAAGGAACTATCATTTTCTTTCTTTCATTTTTCTAGAATAGGTAGAACAGATCTTTACATAGAAACAAAGGAGTGGAGGTGAACTTTTCACTATCTGGTAGAGGGTACTGAGTGGGGTTAACTCAAAATCACCATTTTCAGAAGAAAACCTCTAGAGGCTGGAGGAATGGCACAGTGGTTAAAGCTCTTGCCTACGAAACACAAGGCCCGGAGTTCAATTTCCCAGCACCACATATAACTGGGCATGGTGGAGCATGCCTGTAATCCCAATACTCTAGAGGCTGAGGCAAGAGGATTGCTGGGATCCAAGGCTAGCTTTGGCTACATAGTAAATTCAGGACCAGTCTGAACTACAGAATGAGACCTCCCCTCAAATTAAAAAAAAAATAAAACCTCCAAAATTTCTTAGCTGATAGTTCACAAAGGTTTTTCGCTTGTTTTTTTTTTTTTTTTTTTTTTTTTTTTTTTTGTGGTACAGCCGATGGAAAGTCTTGCTAAATTGCTAAGTTACCCAGGCTGAACTCAAACTTTTTTACTGTTTTTTTTTTTTTTTTTGAAACAGGGTCTTGCTTTATAGCCCAGGCTGGTCTTAGATTCAAGGCAACCCTCCACCTGAGTGCTGGGATTACAGGCATATGCCACCATGCCCGGCTTATGTGGTACTGGGGGATCAAACTCAGATATGTGATAGCTGGCTAGGCAAGTGCTTTAACCTCTGAGCCATTCCTCCAGCCCATAGGCTCCAACTTTCAATCCACCTTCCTCAGGCTCCTCAGAATTTTAAAAAATTCTTTTATTACTATGTAATAAGCAACATATAATAACAATCAGCTTGAGAAACTGGTGCATTTACACATAACTTTTTTTTCAGACAGAGTCTCACTCTAGTCCGGGCTGGTCCTGAACTTACCATATAGCCTAGGCTGACCTCGAATTCACAGCAATCCTCCTGCCTCAGCCCCCTGAGTGCTAGGATTACAGGTGTGCGCTACTATGCCCATGTTATGTATTGTTGGGGAATCAAACCCAGGGCTTTGTGCTTACTAGGCAAGTGCATTAACTGTTGTGCTATTCCTCCAGCCCCCATATAACATCGTGATCTTTTCTACTCCCCTTTCCCATCATTCCCACTCCTTTACACATGTACTCACACAAACACACACACACACACACACACACACACACACGTGTACATGCATACAAGCTTGCACACAAACACACATGTATACATACACACACACACCCCATTTTCTTCTCCTCAAAGTCTATCTTACTTTCTTCCAGAGTGCTGGGATTACAGGCCAGCACCACCTGGCGAGGATAGTTCACCGAGTCATCTGTGGTACATTTCAGCACATTCTGGTTCAAGAAACAACTTGGAGGCCATGTTGAATTGCATCACAACAGGGTGGAACTTATTTCCTGGATTGTGAAACAGATGGCTTGATCCAAGACAAGGATTACAAATTGATTCCGTGCAGATGTTTCCTTTAATTGGCACAGTATTTTCTTTCTTTTTCTTTCTTCTTTCTTTCTTTCTTTCTTTCTGAGACAAGATCTTGCTCTGAGTCCAGGCTAGTACTAAACTCACTATGTAGCCCAGGCTGGCCTCAAACTCTTGGTAATCCACCTGCCTCAGCCTCCCAAGTGCTGAGATTTCAAGATTGTGCCACCACACCCAGTTTATGTGGTGCTGGGGAATTAAACCCAGAACCTCTACTTGATAGGCAGGTGCTTTAACTGCTGAGCTAAGCCCCTGGCCCTTCCTTTCCTCCCCCCCCCCCCCAACTTTTGCTGTGCCATGTAGCAAATCCAGGGCCTTGCACATACTAGATAAGTACTTTACTCCTGAGCTATTTACCTCAGCCTTTTTAAAAAGTATTCTTTCTTTTTAACCCACTTTTACATTAAAATTTTTTTGTTTTTGAGACAGGGTGGTCTCAAACTTATGATCTTCTATGTCAGCATCCCAGAATACTAGAATTAGAGCTATGTGCCACAATTTCCTGCTAAAACAGTATTTTATTAAAAGTTCTAATTAGTGGACAATACTTAAAAACTGAAAGATTTTATATAAAACCTACGGATTTCCAAGGTATCTTGAAATATGAAACGATTCAGGCCCTCATGTCCCCAATGTAACAACTGGCTCTGAGTCATGACTGCCCCCTGCTGGTACAAGGCCTTCTCTAATTTATCCCCATGGCTACATTCTCTACCACATCCCGTCCTCCTTTATGCAAACACTGCTGGATCCTTTCCTTAGTAATTAGCAGCCTGGCTTCCTGACTTGGCTTTCTCTTTTTTAGTTCATCAGAAGATGAGCAGTTCAGATGGGTAATATTAGGCTATGCTTCAGGGCACACGATCGTCCTTTGTATTTCTTTCTGTCTTTCTTTCTTTCTTTCTTTCTTTCTTTTTCTTTCTTTCTTTTTTTTTTTGAGACAGGATTTCACTCTGTAGGTCCAGACTGATCCTGAACTCATTATGGAGCCAGGCTGGCCTCAAGCTCACAACAATCCTCCTGCCTCAGCCTCCAGGGTGCTGGGATTACAGGTATGAGCCATCACACCTGGCAAGATTAGTTCCTATCCAAAGAGTCTTCAGCAATGAATAGAGAAAAGTGACACACATCAGGAAATGTAGCAAGTCAAGACTAAATAAAAAAGCTGAGTCTGGTGGCACATGCCTGTAATCCCAGAATTTGGGAGGCTAAGGAAGGTGGGTAGGTCACAAGTTGAAACCCAACCTGGGCATCTTAATGACTTAATGAGACCTTGTCTCAAAAATTTTAAAAAGTAGACTGGGGATATAGCTCAGTGTGAAGGCCCTGAGTTCCACACATACACATACAAAAAGGATCAAAATGTATCACAATTCTCCAAGCTCTACAGAATCAACAACAATTAATCAAACACACTTTACAAACAAATACAATAAAAAGGAAATACAGAGGGGGAAAAAAGGGACTAGGTCAAGGTTAGAACCAAGGACTCCTAGATATAACTAATTTAGAATGATCTGCAGTACTGCTGTTACTTCCCTGATGTTTAGGGGTCTCCTTCACGCTTGGCTCTAGTGGAGCCTGAACAGTGGTATTTTCTTCTCTATAATTAAAACCTTCTGTCAGTTTGGGCTCTTCGGCAGCAGTTGGCCATACAGGGCAGCTCCTGGACGACTGCTTGAGACTTTTCACTGAGGCCAATGAACCAGAAACCATTGATGACAAGAACTACTGAGGAAAACAGACCTGCTGGCCCTCTGCTTCAACAGTTAAATGGGAAGTTAATTTAGTGTTTGCACCAACCTTTACATGTAGCCACGTTAGGGTTAGTGGAATTTTCTAAGCAGTCATAATCATGCCAGTGATACCTTATTTCCCAGATTTCCTGATGGAGCCAGCCTGGACAGACCAGTCCTTTCCCTCATTCCCTCCATATTTCTACCACAGCCAAGATTGGATTTTGGTAGTACCACCTTGTGAAAGGAGGACTTGGGTAATGTGTGCGGTCTCTGCTTTAGTCAGGCACTGGAAAAAGCTTTACAGTGAGATTCTGTGCAACCATCTCACTGCCCAAAGTCATGGGCATTTTTTTTTCCAGGGATGGTAGTAGCCAGGCTGTATTTCCAAGGCCTGGATCATATATACTCCACAAGACACTTACTGTGGACAGATTGTCCACAAAGCAAGGTCCTGTGCTGGGCAGCTTGCAGGTGAAAGGTCATCCTGCCCAGTAGGGAGTTTCCAGCATTAATTTAAAAAATTAGTGTAGGCTAGGGGTGTAGCTCAGTGGTAGGAAACTTGCCTAGCTTGTGGGAAGCCCTGTTCCACCCCCAGCACTGGAGAGAGGAAAAAAAAAAAAAAAAACATTAGTATATCTCAAGAGGAAGTGGAGTAGCTAAGTTGGTGGCAAAATTCTCAACGATACAACTAAATAAAGCTGTTAGCAAGTTCTGGTCAGTTTACAGCCCCCAGTTTGTGACAACTTAGGGCTAACAATCTTTTTTCTTCATCTGTACCTAGTTTCTTCCTCAGCCCTTCAAGGGGTGGAGGAATTGAAACCCATGTAGGGAAAGCGGCAGTCCTGCTTCTGAGCATTTTCTCCTAGCCTGTGGAGTTGGTATCCTGGTAGCAGTCTGCCTAGGGCATGTCTGTACCAGAGGAGCTGCACCTCAAAATAGGGCAGAGGACAGGAGAGTCTTGACTGCGCAGACCCCTTCTGGCACCCATCTCCCTCTGCTCAGATGCGGTGCTGGCCACGCAGCTCAGCCCCCTCCGAGCACACCAGGCTCTCGGTTCTAGTTTCCAGGACGGGCACCAGGGCTGGATGGCAGGTGGCCCAAGGGGCATCTACGCTCCGGGCGCCGCCTACTCGCTCACCTCCACCTGCCCCTACAATCCCAGCCTGTTCTACCCCCAGGACGCACACAGGACACTCACCGGCTCCCAACGACAGTGATAGCAGCAGCAGGAGAACCGCTGGCAGCAGCGATCGCGGGCTCGGGGGGCGCACCATGGCTGAATGTGGGTGCCTGGTGTCCGCCCCGAGGGGCGCTCTGCCTGCGTCGCAGCCGCTAGTCCCTTAGCTCGAGGAACTGGAGCTCGGTGAGCTGGGCTCCCAGGGCCAGCGCCTCCCACAGCCGCCCTCCGCGCCTCCTTGCGTGGCGCCAGCACTCTCCCACCAGGGTCCCGGGCGCCGCCCTCCAACTCTGCAGCTCGCGGCCGCCCCACGCCACCTCTTCTTCGGGACCAGCGCAGCGGGCGGGAGCTTGCGGTGAGGAGGGAGGCAGCTGGGGTGCTGGAGAGGGTGCTTCGTGAGTTCGCCCACCTGCTGTCTGCGGCCAACTTCACTGAACAAAAATGTGGAAGCTGCCAGGGGACTCTCCAGGATCCAAATATTTGTCCAAAAACTGCACCTTCTCACATTCTGAGCCTCCCGCCCCCAGGAACAATATCTACTACCACAAATGAAATCTTGTAACAAAACTTGAACCAAGCTCACACCTGGAATCTGAGCACTCAGGAGGACTGTTGTGAGATCTAAGCCAGTCTGGGTCGGGTATATAGTTTGTTCAGGACCAGCCTGGACTAGAGAAGGAGCCTCTGCCCCAAACAAAACAAAACAAAACAAAATAAACCTGAATCATCACAAACATACTCGTATTTCTGTATTTTTTCCTCTTAGAATTTGCCCAACTGTCTCATTTGTTCCTAATAAGTATCTACAAGGGTAAAAGTCTATGGTTGTTATAAGTCAAGGTTCTGAATGCCTGAGTGGTAGCATATGCCTGTAATCCCAGTACTAGGCAGGTTGAGACAGGTGTATTGCCATGAGTTTGAGGACAGCCTGAGCTATATAGTGAGTTCAGGACTGGCCTGGACTACAGAGGGAGACTCTCTCTCAAAAAAAAAAAAAAAAAAAAAAAAAAAAAAAAAAAAGATTCTGCAAAAGCAGGCCTCAGGCTGGTCAAATTACTTTTCTTGGAGCATAAGGGGTGAGAGCCCTGGAGCTTTACCAGACTACACTGAGCTAAAATTCAGCCCCTTTTGTGTCACAAAGGAGGAACCCTCCTCCATTCCACCCTACCCTTCTCACTCTCACTTCTCCTAAATAGCAAAGATTGCCCTGGATCAAAGCTAAAATCATTAAGAAAGACAACTGTAGAGACCATTTAGAAATCCTGTCGTTTTCAGATGATCAGTTTCAGAAACCAAGCAACTCTGCCAGGATTGAACTACAGCTGTACCCATAATCCAGGATGTCTACTCTTAAGGACAAGGTAATTTATTGGGCCTAGGCCTGATTTCCATCCGCTTCGAGGGCAAAGACATGGTGACGTGGAAGGAGAACCAAGCAACACCTAGAAATGGAAAGGAAGTGGGGAGCTCCCCTCTAGCCCTGTACCATGGGCAGCCTCCTCAGCCAGTCTGGCAGAGGGCCAGGAGGGAGGAACCTGGAGGTGCAATATAAACCTCTGAGATTTATTGGCTGCTGCTCTGAATATGGCCATCCTGCCGTGGCCTCTGGGGGGCATTTGCAGATGTAATCAGACCAGAAAGAGAGTCAACCCAGCCAGGGGTGTAAATCACCCTTCACAAAGCTAGGAGAGAGACATGTGGCCCTAGATAAGGAAGGAGACTGACAAGGCCTCTGTGCCCTTTTCCCCCTTCTTCTGCCCAGGGGGAGCTAGTTCCTGAGCTGTAATGCACTTTAAATGGAGTTTGTGCTTTGTTTTAATCTATATCTACCCTGCAGTTTTACAGGAGAGCTGTGAAAGTAAACATCTGGCTACCCAGCTATTGTACAGGGCCTGCTTTCTCCCAGCTCCCACCCTATGTTTATGTATCTTTCCTAAGCCCCATCCCTCAGTGTGGCGGGAAGCCTGAAGCTGGGGAGTCAGTGACCTCAGCTTTCCACTCCACTCTGGCAAGAGCTGCAAAAGGAATTTACAGAGCAAGGGGCTGACATATGACCAAATTGCTAAAGTGGCCAAAGGGTGCCCCCCTCCTGCAGCAACTGAGCTAGGTCAAGTTTTGGTAGGCAGGAAGGCGATTTCTCAAATTATATATTCAATGCTATCCCCATGGAATGGAACAAAGCAAGAGCAAGGTCAAGCTGACCGGCTGGAAGCCATGCCCAATTCCACATGTAAGAGGCCAGCCTTCTTATGAGGATAAACAAGGTACCTGGAGATTGTCTGGGTACCACAGTGGAGTCTGACACCACTGGGCTTTTAAGGAGGATCAGTTACCAAGACTGGGAGAGGGTTAGGCCTCTGCAAATACCTGTGACTCCAGGACCAGGAGTGATAGCCCTCCAGCACACTCTCTCCTCATCCACAAGGTCTTCTGTGATGGACTGCCAATTTCTGCTAGATAAACAGCAACCTGCCAATGACAAATGAACTAGTCCTTTCTACAAAGACAGTGTTACTTAGAATCTTTTGATTCAAAATAATGTCTTTTTTTTTTTCTTTGAGATAGGCTCTGGCTCTGTAGTCCAGGCTGGTCCCGAACGCACTGTGTAGCCCATGGTGGCTTCAAACACAGTTTGTGCATTGCTGGGGAATTGAACACAGGCCTTTAACCTAATAGGCAAGTGTTTTAACAGCTGAGCTACACCCTAGTCCCAAAATAATGCCTTTTGAAACAAAACGTAGGTCTAGCTTTGTGCTAGGTGCAAAATGATTAAGGCACAAACCCTGCACGGGGACTCATGGGCCCAAAGTCCTATATCTTACTGAATATTATTTCCAAGTTGCAAAGAGGGTGTTTTATTTTGAAAATAAGGACAGAGGGGTAAAAACTAGAAGGGGGTTGCCCCATGCTGCACTTTATTTACAATCTTTTCACAATCTTTTCCCACTTACGGTCAGACTATATGTATTCTGCTTTCTCTCAAGTCATCTTTCTCTGTTGAGCTTTAATTCCTGCTGCTGTCCTAAACTGGGATGACAGCAGTACTTAATTAGTTAAGATCATAAGCTTTACAGATTCCCTGGATTCAATGGCATGTCCAGCACTTTCTGGGCTTCCATTTCTTCATCTTAAAATTAAGAACAGGGGCTAGAGGAATGGCAGAGTGGTTAAAAGCACTTGCCTAGCAAGTGCAAGGCCTTGGGTTCAATTCCCCAGCACCACATAAAGCTGGGCATGGTGGTGCACGCCTGTAATCCCAGAACTAGGGAGGCTGGGAATACAGAACTGCCAACTACAAAGCCAGTGTGGGCTATATAGTGAGGTCAGGACCAATGTGGTCTACAGAGAAAGATCCTGTCTCAAAAAAAAAAATTAAGAATAATAATATCTGTTTCACATAATAGTCATAAGCATTAAATAAGTATGTAAGGGGCATAAGGTTTATCAAAATATTACCTCAATATAGAAAGTGCTGTATAAATGATATTCCAGGTGGCATATAAGAATTAATTATTTGAATGCTCACTGGAGGCATCCAGGTAGTCATTGGGACTCCCCCCCCCCCCCCTGCCTGTATCTAGGAGCCCACAGGACTTGGACCTGGCCTGGGCCTTTCCAACCTCCCGTCTCCGTCCCTATTGTGTGCCACAGGCATCCAGGCAATTGCCAGCACTCCGCTGCCTGCACCTGGGAGCTCTTGGGTCTGGACCAGCAGTTCCTCTGCCTATACCTCAGAGTCCCCACAGCTGGGCCTAACCTCCATCCATTGCTGCTGCTCAGAGGCACAAGCCAGACCCCAGCCCACACCCTGGAGCTCACAACTGGGCCTACTTGACAATTATCACTGCTGCACACCAGAGGCACCGAGACAGCCATGCCCAGACCCCTGCCTACACCGCCTACACCTTAGAGCCCATGCAGCTGAGCCTACTGGAGACACATTACTGCTCTGTGCAAGAAGCATCCTGGTAGTGGTGCCCAGATGCCTGCCTGCACCTCGGGGCCCATGTGATTGGGCCTACTCTGCATCCATCTCTGCTGCACACAAAAAGCACTCATGTAGCTGTGCCCAGACCCCTGCCTGCACCTCACATAGTTGGGCCTAAATGCCACCCATCTCTGGATGCACCCGGAAGCATCTATTCCTTGCACAACCTGTCAGAAGGTGAGAAGGTGCCAAGACTAGCAGCTTCAACAGCAGAAAAATCTCTCCAAAACAGACCTAGTAGCAACTATCAAGCAGGAAAGAATGAACTAGTTTTCTTGTAACAATGAATCCCACCTCAGTGACACAAACAGCATATTACACAGCCATTGAGTAACACTCTCCTCTATCAAAACATAGTTTGCAGAAAGAGTGACAACAGCAAGCCAAAGAACTACTCAACAGCAAGATGAGAAAACATAGGGCGAGGTGCCACAGAAACCCGTCAGCCCATCAAGGCAGACTCAGAACCAGAGGAAGATCCAAAATTCCTCAAATTCGAAACAAAAGTAGCCTACTCGAAGAACACAAGACTGACTTAGGCAACAAACTACACAAAAAGCTTAAAGTATACAAGACACACTCAGACAACAATTTACACAAAATACTTGAAGAATTCAAAAAAAGTTTAACCAAAGCACTTAAGGAAGAAACAAATGTAAAACTAGCACAACTACAGAAGTCAATCCAAGAAATGAATGACAAGTTCACTAAAGAATTCCAAAAATACGAAAAGATGAAAGAAGAGCATCAAGAGATGAAAAATTCCATGGAAAGTCTAGGGAACAGAATGACACAAAATGAGAAGAGAATTTCAGATTTAGAGGACAAGAACATAATAATGAATCAGACTGTGTTAACAACATGAAATAATTCAATGCCAACAAGGAAATGGAATTCTACAGATTATAGAAGACTCAAAGAAACTAGATTATAGAAGACTCAAAGAAACTTAATTTCAGAATAGCAGAAGTACAAGAAAAAGTGGAAACCCATACTAAAGAACTAAGAAACCTATTCACTGAACTGCCCATACACAGAAAATGAAATAGACATGCCAGTGATGGAAGAATACAATCAATCCACTAGATAAGACCAAAAGAGCAGCTCCCCTAGACATATTAAAACTCATTGAAATACAAAGCAAAGAGAGAACTTTAAAAGCTCTAAGAGAAAAAAAGCAAGTGACATATCAAGGCAAACCTATGAGAGTAACAGCAGACTTCTCAACACAAATCCTAAGAGCCAGAAGAGCCTAGAGTGAAGTCCGCAAAGCCCTAAAAGATAGTACCTGTGAGCCAATACTTCCGTACCCAGCAAAAATATCATTTAAAATCAACAATGAACTAAAAACTTTCCATGACAAAAAAACCTGGAAGAAATTTATGACAACCAAACTGTCATTACTATGACCACTGAACAGATAGATTATGTCAACTTCAGGGAATTAGGAACCACACCTCCATCAGGATTAGGGTTTGGGAACCACACCTAGATTGGGAATTGAGAACCGGCAGGGATTCGAGTGTGAATGACTTGTGGGCTGGCCAATGAGAGAAGAGCACCTACCCAGCAACTGAAACTCCAAGGGTATAAAAGGAAGGAAGAAGGAAGATTGTTACAGCTTCTTCCTCTGGGAAAGCTCTCACCTTTGCAATTGTCTATGGATGATTTGCTACACATCACAGATCTTCATCACAGATTTGTTCCAGTCTCGACTTGCACCTGTCTGCCCGTTACTGATCTTCAGTCAACAATCTTCAGGCTTCAGTCTTCACCATTGTTCTTCAAACAATCAAGATCTGCAGCAGACTCTCACCTCACCAGCTGTCCTGTAGTCCAGGACGGGAGGTCTGCTTCACGGCTGAGCAGCCATCTTAAACAATCTCTATCATCAGATTTGTAAGCCTTCCTAATAGATCAGTTTTGTTATAAAATCTGTAAATTTTGCCTTTTGAAGAACCTAAACTAATATAACTACAAAGAATTCTCAAAGGTCTGCTGGATCAGGAAACAGAGAACCACCACAACAAAGAACACAGTGGCAGGTTTAGCCTTAATAGAGAGAACATCTAAAAATAAGTAAACAAAAGGGCTGAATATTCAAAGGGTTACAAAATGGCCAGACTTAAGACACACTTATCAATTATCATTCTAAATGCTAATGGCCTCAACTTACCAATCAAAAGACATAGAATGGCTAACTGGACTAAAAAATACAAACCAACCATATGTTGCTTGCAACAGACACATTTCAAGTATGAAGATAAACAGACTCAAAATGAAAGGTTGGAGTTCTATATTCCACTCAACTAGAGGACAAGGGGAAAAAAACAGGGGTAGTGACACTCTTTGCTGACAAAGTGGACTTAAAGCCAAAACTGGTCAAAAAAGACAAAGGTCACTTCATTCTTGTAAAGGGAACAATCCAACAAGAGGAAATGACAATTATAAACATTTATGCCCTGAACAATGGTGCGCCCAACTACATAAAATAAAAGTTACTGGACTTCAAAAGGCACATAAACTCCAACACTATAATAGTGGACTTTAGTCAACTATTAAAGTCTATTAATAGACTTTAATACCCTTCTCTCCCAAGAAGACAGGTCAGCCAGACACAAAATCAACAAAAACATAGCAGGTATGAACTACCTCATAGAAGAAATGGATCTGACATATGCAGAATTTTTAATCCAACAAAAACATAACACATACACATTTTTCTCAGCCGCCCATGAAACATTCTCCAAAACACATCACATCCTAGGCCACAAAACAAGCTTCAACAGATACAAGAAAACTGATATAATCACATGTACCCTTTCAGATCATAGTGGAATAAAACTAAAAATCAACTACAACACAAAGCATATAACTCAAACTAATGGAGACTGAACAGCACTCTTCTAAATAAACAATGGGTTACAGAAGAAATCAAGGAAGAAATAAAAATGTTCACAGAGATAAACGCCAATAGCAGCACAACACAACCTCTGGGACACAATAAAGGCAGTGTTAAGAGAAAAATTTATTTCCATAAATGCACACATAAAAAGAACTGAGCAAGCCCAAATAAATAATCTAATCTTGCAACTCAGGGACCTAGAAAAACAAGAACAAAACTTAATTATTTTGTGAACTTGGCCAGCCAATATCTATGCAACTTGCTGATTTGGAGCTGGCAGCTCCTACATTTCTTCCCTTTACTGAATGTATGAATGAGCTAGAGTCTTGTAGGAATGGGAACAAGGAGAACCTTTTTCACTCCTGTCAGTGTCCTAAGAGAAGCAACTGTAGCTCCAGTGCTACTAAGACTTACTATTGAGGAATTGGTAAGTTGATTATTTTTGCCATTTTTTTTTGAGACAGGGTCTCACTCCAGGCTGAGATTATAGGCATGCACTACCACACATGGCGAGAAAAGGTTTTTTTTTTTTTTTTTTTTTTTTTGACAGAGTGTCACTCTGTAGTCCAGGCTGGTCCTGAACTCATCATGTAACACAGGCTAGCTTCAAACTCAAGGCAACCATCCTGCCTAGGCCTCCTGAATGATAGTATTACAGGCATGCACCACCACATTCAGCTTATGTAGTGATGGAGAATAAATCCAGGGCCTACCACTAACTAGGCAAATACTTTAACCTCTGAGCTATGCCCCCAAGCCCAAGGAACTGTTATTTCTTTGTGCTTGAACAGGGAAATATTCCTTTTCCTCATTTACCTATCGCATTCCTTTCCCCTTCCTACTCTCTCACCACCACCCCCAATCCTCTTTCCCTCTCCACAAAATCTCGACTTTCTCCCATCTCTCTTTTACCGTTCTTATGGTTTGCCTTTTCATACTAGAGACCATACAATATTTAACTTTCTGTGATTCACTTCTCAAGGTGCTTTCATTTTTCTACAAATGATTCAAATTTATCTTTATGACAGAGTAGTACTCCAGTGTGTGTGTGTGTGTGTGTGTGTGTGTGTGTGTGTATCAATCATCTTCTGTATTCATCTGTGACTTGGCGTATTGGCTTCTTCCAAGATTTGGCTATTATATTGTGCTTCTATAAACATGGATATGCATGCATCACTCTTTTTGAGACAGAGTCTCACTCTATAGCCCAGGCTGGCCTTGGACTCAGGACAATCCTCCTGCCTCATTCTTCTGAGTGATGAGATTACAGGCATGTGCTACAGAATTGAACTCAGGGCCTGGTGCTTGCAAGGCAAGCGCTTTAACAGATATGCCATTCCTCCATCTCCCACGTTTTAATTTTTTTTTTTTGAGACAGGGTCTTGCTGTGTAATCCAGCTAGTTTTGAACTCACTAAGTAGCCCAGGCTGGCCTCAAACACACAGCAATCCTCCTGTCTCAGTGTCCCAGGAGTTGGGATTATAAGCATGCATCACCACAACCAGTTTTTATGTGGTGCTGAGGGATCAAGCTAGGGTCTTAAGCTTGCTAGGCAAGTGCTTGAACCACTGACATTTGCTCCCAGCCCCACGGCTTTTTTTTTTGAAAGAGAGAGAGAGAGAGAGAGAGAGAGAGTGAGTCTGTAGTCCAGACTCATCCTAATCCTAAACACAGTGTAGCCCAGGCTGGCCTTGAACTCACAGCAATCCTCCTTCCTCAGTCTGTAAGTGCTAGGATTACTGGAGTGTACCTCCATACTCATATCCAGTGCTTTAAGTTTCCTAGGCAAGTGCTCTTATTATTGAACTATTCCCCAAGCCCCTCAGCCCTTTTTATTGTTTGAGATGCCATCTTTTTGAATGCTCAGGCTTGCAACCTTGCTTCAACTTCCCAGAGCGCTAGATTACTTCCAACTCATTCAGCCTTTGTTATGTCGCTAATTTGTGGCTCTGAGGACTAATCCATGGCTTCACAAGTGCTAAACAAGCATTACACCACTGGGCTAATCCTTAGCCTTAGTGATAATTTTTAGATCAAAATTTTCTTTTTAGATGGAAGATGTGTCCATGGATTTAACTCAGGGCCTTCAGCCTTGACAGTGAGCTATATCCTCAGCCCTTTTTCTGTTCAAGACAGGGTCTCACTGGGTAATTAAGTTGCCCAGTGGGGCTTGATATTATTGATCCTCCTGCCTCAGTCTCCTGGAGTGCTGGGATTACAGATATACATTCTTTTTATTGTTGTTGTTTCAGACAGAGTTTCACTACGTTCCAGGATGGCCTAGAATACTCCCAGACAGTTCCTGAATGTGATCCTTTTGCCTTAGCATCCTAGGTCCTGGATTTAGGCATGCACCACCATGCCCAGCAAGATTCCCATCCTACTACATGACTTCATGATGAACAAATACCAATCAATTAAAGAGCATCAGCAGCACTAAAACCCTTACAGCTTTTCACTGAGGGTCTCTCTTTGGTCTTTTTTTTTTTTTTTTTTGGAGACAGGGTGATGTTCAGTAGTCCAGGCTGGTTCTAAAGTCATTATGTAGCTCAGACTGACCTCAAACTCATGGTAATCTTCCTGCCTCAGCTTCACAAGTGCTGGGATTACAGCTGTGTACTAACCACACCTGAGTAATTTTTAGGTGGTACTGAGGAATCCAACCCAAGGCCTGTGTGTGCTAGCCAAGCACCTGAACCACTAAGCTACACCCCAACCCCTTTGGCCTTAATTTCCAAGCCCAAGCAACACTAATGATCCTGACTTCTCATGAACCTACAACTAGCCAGATGTGGTAGTATGTTGCATGCCTAAAATCCTAGCTACTTGGGAAGCTGAAGCAGAGGACCACAAGTTCAAGTGTAGCCTGGTCAATTTAATAAGATACTGCCTCAAAAAATAAATTGCAATTGAGGTTCAAAAACTCACCACTGGGAAAGAGAGGAACAATGGGAAGCAACTGGAAGGAATAATTAAAGTATGCCATGTAAAAGCCATGAGTACAGGCCTGTAATGCCACCACTCAGGAAGCTGAAGCAGAATCATTGTGAGCTCGAGGCCAGGGTGGGCCTGAGCTCTATAGTGAGTTCAAGACCAGCCTGGACTATCGAGTGAGACCCTGCCTCAAAAATCAATCACGGCTAGAGAAACAGCTCCGTGGTTAAAATGTTTGCCTAGCAAGTGCTAAGTCAAGCGCTAAGTATCTGAGTTGCATTCCCCAGCACCACAGAAGACGGACTTGGTGGTTCACACCTGTAATCCCAGCAGTCTGGATACTGAGACAGGAGGATTGCTGTGAGTCCAAGGCCAGCCTGGACTCCATAGTGAGTTAGGGACCAACCTGAGCTACAGAGTGAGACCCTGGATTAAAAAAAAATAAATCAGTCAGTCAATCAATAAAAATAAATGACATAAAAAGAACCAGCCTGGACTACAGAGTGAGACCCTGTCTCAATAATAAGTAAATAGGGCTGGAAGAATGGCATAGCAGTTAAAGCATTTGCCTTGAAAGCACAAGGCCCAGAGTTCAATTCCCCAGCACCACATAAAGATGGACATAATGACATATGTCTGTAATCTCAGCACTCGGGAGGCTGAGGCAGGAGGATTACTGCAAGTTCCAGGCCAGTCTGGGATACATAATGATTACTACAAGTTCAGGACCAGTCTGGACTACAGAGCAAGACCTGCTTTAAGAAAAAAAAAAAAAGTTACATGTGTGCACACCAGCCAAATGAAATTCATTGATCTATTTAACCAATATAAACTAATTCTAAAAAGTGTGGGACTTAACATCCAATACATTGCCAATTCTACACAAGCACACTATTCTTTAATGAGGATTTAGAATCTTTCATAATTCACAATGGCAATGGAGAAAAATTCATAATGGCAATGGAGTCATACTGTCTGTGTTCAAATCCCAATTCTGCTATTTATTAGTTGTGTGGTCTTAAATTACTTAATCTCAGGGCTGGAGGAATGGCACAGCAATTAAAGTGCTTGCCTTGCAATGACAAGGCCCTGAGTTCGATTTCCTAGTACCACATAAAGCTCGGTGTGGTGGTGCACATCTGTAATCCCTGCACTCAGGAGGCTGAGGTAGGCAGATTGTGCTGAGTTAAAGGCCAGCCTGAGCTACACCAGTGAGTTCAGGACCACGCTGGACTACAGAGGAAGACCTTGTCTCAAAAAAAATTTCTTTGTGAATAAATGTACATTTAAGTACTTGCCTAGTAGAACAGTTATGAAAATTAAATTAGTATATATATATATATATATATATATATATATATGCATGTATACACACACACACACACACACACACACACACACACACGTGTGTGTGTGTTTAAAGAAAATACCTGCAGTGTTAACTACTATTATTATTCTTGGAGCTGGAGGAATAGCACCACGGTTAGAGCGCTTGCCTAGCAAGCCAAAGACCCTGAGTTCAATTTCCCAGCATTACATAAGCAGATGCGCTGACAACTCCTATGGAATTTAAAACAAAAAACAAAGTCAAACAGGGGGGTCGGGTAGGGGAGGAGGGAGGGAGGGGATGATAGGGGGAGGGACAAAAGGAGAGTGGGAAAGCCCTTGTCACCTCGACAAGATACGTAGGTGCACAAAAGGCTCAACTCCATTGTAAACTTTAAACTTTGCATGTATACCTATCAATAAAATGGGGAGGAAAAAAAAAGCAGATGTCCTGGTACATAGCTGTAATCCCAGCACTTGGGAGCCTGGGGCAGGAGGATATGCCATGAGTTCGAGGCCAACCTAGGCTCTATAGTCAGTTCAGGATCAGGAGACTAGAGAGTGAGACCCTGTCTCAAAAAAAAAAAAGAAAAATTATTCCTGAAAATAATATAATTCAAATCATACAGTCACTATACAATAGGGGACACTGTAAAAATTCATTTGTGAGGGCTATGGGTTGTAGCTCAGTGAATGCCTACTTAGTGTATGGGACACCTTGGGTTCAATCCCTACCACCCTCCTCCCCAAAAAGATCACAAAAAATCTCATGGAAAAATATTGCCTTTTACACAAACACAATTTTTTTTCATAAGGTAGATAATTAAGCTCTAGGTTTCTGTTTTGAAATTCAAAATTTCTACCTAAGATTACTAAAATATGGACACAACCTCTTAGAAGGTCAGGGCTTGGTTCCACCCGACTGTGGACAATTCCAAAAAATTGGAGAGGGCCGTGGGGTCCAGGACCTCTCCTTGCACTTAGGAGAGAAGGTGCTTTAAGCAATTGCTTTCTGAGGCGACTAGGAATTCCTGCTTTTGGAGGCTCAGGGGCAGAGACAAGTGTAACGGAACGGAAGCTTTTTCTTCTCAGCCTTCACCTATTGAAGCTACAGCTTTCTCTCTACTCACCCACTGAGCTCCTAGCTCCAGGGCTTAGGAATAAGGCCAGAGAAGTAGCTCCCATCTTGACAGAAAGCAGTAGCTAAAGGCAGAGGCTGCAGGTTCCAGCTGGCTGTCTTGGAGAATACAGCAGTGCCCTCTGCTGTGAGGCATGCACACAGCACTCCAGGGCAAGACCAAGGGGAAACCTCTGCAGTCAGTCCAGCAAATCTGATGTGGTGCCAGTGTTGGTCAAGGCATGAGTGTCATCAACTTTCCTGTGTCTACAACCATCTTTCCTGCCTACTCACTTCTGGTTTTTTGTTTTGAGACAGGGGTCTCGCTCTGTAATCCAGGCTGGTCCTGTACTCACTATGTAGCCTAGATTGGCCTAAAACTTGCAGCAACCCTCCTACCTCAGCCTCCTGAGTGCTAGGATTTCAGACATGCGCTACCACACCTGGTTTATTCATGCTGGGGAATTAAACTCAGAGACTTGCATTTACTAGACAAGTGCTCTAACTGGTGTGCTATTTTTCCAGTGTCTTCGTCCCGCGAAGACCACTGAACAGCTGAGGAGGGTCAAACGACAGAGAAGAACACTCTGGACACCTGAGGAAGTAGGAAGCATATGGGTGCCAAGCAGATTGGTGGGCATCACGGGGCAAGGAGATGTGAGGTATGCCTCATACGTACAGAGCATTACCTAGTGTGCTAGATCTGAGTGTCCTGGACATGAGTCAAATATGCCATAAGCCAACCCAGTTCTCCTACAAGGCCTCAGAGTGCTTTGTCCCTTCCTGGTCTGGACTATCATTATTCTAGGTCACTGCAGAGAATGACATCTGTAGTCAACCCTCTGCCACTCCAGGACAAACAGGGCTGTGCTTTGCTATACAGATGAAAGTCTTCTTAGCTGAAAAAGCTCTAGAAGGTAAAACCTGATGAAGTATGCACTTCCTGGAGTCAAAAAGATTTTTCTGGGGCTGGAGGAATGGCGCAGCGGTTAAAGCACTTGCCTAACAAGTGCAAAGCCCTGGGTTCAATTCTCCAGAACCACATAAAAAGTTGGTTGTGGTAGCGCAGGCCTGTAACCCCAGAGGCTGAGGCAAGAGAATTGCCAAGTCCAAGGCTAGCATGGGCTACATAGTGAATTCGAGGCCAGTCTGGGCTTTAGAACAAGACCCTGCGTCAAAAAAATTTTTTTTCTTTGTACTTCCCTTTTATTCTTATCTTCAGAGATTGTCTCTACTTCCGATCACTCTAAATCCTTAGGGATTAGAAATAAAATGGAGAAGAGTTTGGAAAATGGAAAAGCTTAAACCTTACTACAGGCAAAGGAATTGTAAGATTAACTCTGATTCATCATCTGCCTGAGAGAATACTAATCATCTTGGTTTTCTGAACCTAGAGACCACATGGTGCTGAGTTGAAGAAAAGTCTAGGAAAGAAGTATCTCAGGGAGCTGGAGGCACTCAGCACTAAGAGTACTTGCCTAGCAAGCAAAAGGCCCTGGGTTCAATTCCTCACCACCAGATAAGCTGGGTGTGGTGGTGTACATCCATAATCCCCACACTCAGGAGCTCAGGAAGGAGGATTATCATGAGTTGGAAGCCAGCCTAGGCTATATAGGGAGCTCAGGACCAACATAGACTACTGAGTAAAATTCTGCCCCTTTCCCCAGAAAAGGGTCTCGGAAACTGCTGAAGAATATTTTTTGTTTATTGGTACTGGGGATGTAGCCCACAGCCTAGACAGTGAACTATAGCCCCAGCCCATTTTTATTTTTGATTTCTAGACAGGATCTCACTAAGACACTAAATTGTGTAGGCTACACTAGGCTCAAACTTGCAATCTTGCTGCCTCAGCTTCCCAAAGTGTTGTAATTATAGGTCTGTGTCATTAGGCCTGGCTAAGGATGCCGGTGAAAAGGTTGTCCTTATTTCAGAGCAGTGGTTCTTCTGCTTTAGTATGTGTCAAAATGATTGGAAAAGGGAGATTTTAAAAAACCCACAGTTTGAGGCCCTAATCTCAGAGATTATCTAACTCCAAGTTTGAAATGGGCTATGAAAATTTACATTTCAGGGGCTGGATAAATGGCACAGGTGCTAAAGCACTTGCCCTGCAAGTGCAAGGCCCTGGGTTCAATTCCCCAGCACCACATAAGGCTGGGCATGCTGGCCCATGCCTGTAATCACGCAGCACTTGGGAGGCTGAGGCAGGAGGATTGCCATGAGTCCAAGGCCAGCCTGGACTACATAGTGAATTCAGGAGAACCCTGAGCAATAGAGCAAGACCCTGTCTCAAAAAAAAAAAAAAAAAGCATTTCAAATAAGTTCAGATGATGCTGATGGTTCACAGTCCAACGTTTTAGAATCACTGGATTATAGGAAAGTACTCTTTGGGGCTGGAGCAATAACACAGCAGTTACAGTGCTTGCCTAGCAAGTACAAGGCCCTGAGCTTGATTTTCCAGAACCCAGTACAGTAGGTATACTGGTATACCTGTAATCCTAGCACTAAGGAGGCTGAGGCAGGAGGATTGTTATGTTTGAGGCCAGTCTGGGCTCCACAGTGATTTTAAGACCAGCATGGACTATACAGTGAGACCCTGTCTCAAAAAAGAAAAGTACTTTGGCTTCAGCTGTGAATAAAGATGTTACATCTTTATACCTAAAGAAATCTAAGTTACTTTATTTCATTTCAGTTTGGGGTGTTGGAGATGGAATCCAGAGCCTCATAAATGCTATATAAGTACTGCACTATGCCCCCAGGCCCTTAAGGGGTCTATAATTTGGAGATCATTTCAATAGCAGCTCATTTAGGAGCAAAATGGGCTGATAATCACACTTCTCATTCTGTTATACTTACTTTTCCACTTAAAAAGGAGGGAGGCAAAGGGAAAATAAAGAAGGCATGCAATTCTTTTTGTTTTGTTTTGTTTTGCATAGCCAGAAGCCTAGGGAGAGAAAGAGCTATCTGGCTTATGAGAAGACATGAGAAGTTGAAAAGAGGGATTTAAGACCTCTCTGAAGCAATACAAATCACCCACCAGCCAGAACCCTCTAATGAAACTTAACAAACCCCTAGGTTTGAATTTCATTAGTGTGGCAGCCTACTGGTTGGATCTTTTAACAATCTTGGGCTTAGTTATACAGGAGATAGCCTCCTTCTGCTCTGGGTCTCTCCATGTCTACTGGTGACTTCCTCACTGCCAGGGGCGGCTGATTCCACATCCTTCACGAGGAGGGCAATCTGCTCCCGCAGCTGCCGCTCCCCTTCCTGTGCTTTGCTCTGGCTCCGACACCTCAGCAGCTCAGCCTGGTGGTCTTGGTGATGCATCGGACAATAGTTCTGCGGCTCACATAACTCCTGAAACACAGGAAACAGAGTAAGGGATTCTCTACGCTCCTGAACTCTACCTACTCCATATAACAGAGATGCTGATGATGATTGCAGCTAAGAAGGAGCAGGAGCTTCTTCTGAGAAGGCTTTGTAGCCCCTGGGAATTACATGCTAAAGCTGACCCTCTCAAGTCTCAGCTCCCCATGCCCCCCTTTACCATGTACTCCAGAAAAAAGTCTCTGTAGCCTCCTTTGAGGATATACAGCTCAGGGTAATACAAGGCAGGATACTGGTTCAGAGCCCTGTCGTCTTCTCTCAGAGAGCGGCACCTTCAGAGAAAACCCAGAGATGGATGAGAGCAGAGAGAAGCCAGATTAGGATCCGGGTCCAATGGGTCCTTACCAAGGACAAGGAGAAGAGCAGAATATTGCTAATACAAAAAGGACCCTCTGGGCTGGGTTGTAGCTCAGTGTTAGAGTGCTTAACTAGTATTCATGCGACTGTGTGGTTCAACCCACAGCACTGGATTGGAGGGCTTCAGATACCACTATGCAAAACAAAGTCCAAATAGCACTCCCTCCTTCTCCTTTCCTCCACTGACACCTCATTCTTTTCTCCTCACTGCTCCAAACTTTAGATTTATACAAATACTTTCAACTTCCCTAATATTCCTCAAATTGTAATAGACAACATTCCATTTCTGTCTGAGCTGGCCTAAAGTCTGACTCAAGATCTATTTCTATCACCCACCTAAGCCCACAGAGACACTTACATCCGGGGGCCCCTCTCTGAGGAGAATTCGCAGTGGAACACGATGATTATTCTTTTCTCAATGTCCAAGGGAACAATGGGCTTCTTCAGAAAGAAGTCATACAGTTCTTTCTGACTATACAAGTTTAAGGCTCCCTGTAGAAGAAGTTTTAGTAAGTATTCCGTTAAGGGTCTAGGGACAGTGTCAGAACTTAGAAACTGGAATACCACCTTGGGATATTTAGGCCAGAAAAACTGGATAACAAAAACTTTCAAGGCAGAACCTGAATATATCTCTGTATCTGCCCCCAGGGGCCTGACCTACTGCTTGGTATGTAGTAAGTGCTCAATAAATGTTTCCAAAGCTGAAGCATCTGGAATGAAGGGACCCTTGAGAGAGTGTCCACGAGCAGTAAGTGTTTGCAAGTTGCTTCTCAGTCCTTGGATTAATTTTTTTTTTATTTCCATGTAGGAATCCTGGCTCTTATAGAAAAAAGGAAATTGGATGAGGAGGAAAAGTTGCTGAAAAGATAAAGAATTCTAAGAATGAGGACTTTAACAGTGACGTGCTCTAAATGTAGAATCTCTGCTCTGGTTCTAGATTTCACAGAATCCTTTGTTCACAGACTCTCCTTAATAAGACCTATCTCGGGCCCTTCCCCTGCCCAAGTCTACAACACAACCTCACCTGGATATGTCCTCCTAGGTACTCATATGGGTAGCGGCAATCAACAATAAAAAACTTCTCAATCAGATCCTGGAACCTTCCAGACAGTAAGGCAGCCACCTGCACGGAAACAATAAGTGAATATCCTGCTCACTGTCACTCTTAGATAAAGAACCAGTCAGTTATCTATGTACACATTCCCATCAGTCACACAGGTTTCCACTGTATACTCAGCCTCCAAAGTTAACTTGTTTTAAAATGTGGTAATGGTTTGTCCCACTCAACATAAGAGGATAAAATGGGGGGCTGGAGAAATGGCGCAGCAGTTAAAGCGCACAAGTGCTTGAGGCCCTGAGTTGATTCCCCAGCAACATAAAGCTGGGAGTGGTGGCACAAGCCTGTAATCACAGCACCACTGAGGCTGAGGCAGGCAGATTGTCCTTAGTCAAAGGCCAGCTACACAGTGGGTATTGGGCTACATAGTCAGTTCAGGACCAACCTGGAATATAGAGGAAGACCCTGTCTCAAGAAAAAAAAAAAAAAAAGTAATGGGTGTCCGGCTCGGTGCAAAGGCCCAGGATTCATTTTCTAGTCTCAGCTAGGCACATTCTTATAATCAGCATTTTGGGCAGGAGAATCCTAAGTCTGAGTCCCACCAAGTCAAATTAGTAAAATCCTGTCTAAAACACACACACACAGGCTGGGGATGTAGCTCAGTGTGAAGACTCTGGGTTTAATCTCAAGTACCACAAACAAATAAAAACAAAGTCCTTCACAAAATAATATGGAAGGAAAAGGTTAATACCTAGGGGAGGAAACTTCAGCTACTTGTAATAATATAAATTGGTTCAGGTTTTTTAGAGGGAACTCCGCAAACATGTATAAAAATAAATGCAATTATAGCCAGGCATGTGAGTACATGCTTATAATCCCAGCACTACGGGAGGCTGAAGCAAGTTTGAGCCCATTCTGACCAACGTAGTGAGACCTGTCTCAAAATAAAATGGGTTTAATCTCTAGTACAAAAAGTAACTATCCTTTGACAACAATTTCTCTAACATCTAAAGTGCACAGAAAAGCAAAGATGAGCACAATTTGATATTTTTCTCAGCCTTGTTTTACATTATTGAATAAGAGAAATAAATACTCAATAAGGGAGTTTAAATAATTATACAAGTCAGTATAGCAGAATATTATGTAGCCATTAAAATAATGTAACCAGATGTGGTGATCAGTGCCCGCAATCTCAGCGCTAGGGGAGGCCAGCCCGGTTACACAGTGATCTCAAGGCCAACCGGGACTACATAGTGGGACCCTGTCTCAAAAAAACAGAAGACAAAGAAAGAAAAAAGAAAGAAAGGAGATACCTATACTATCTTTATTTATTTTTTTGAGACAGAGCCTTGCTCTGTATTCCAGGCCAGTGCTGAAGTCACTATGTACCCCAGGTTGGATTCCAACTCCCAGAAATTTTCTTGTCTCTTGCCTTACAGGAATTACAGGCCTGTGTCACCATGCAAGGCTCACTTACCTTTTTATTGATACAGGAAGTCATATCTTATTTTTTTCAGGAGGTACTGAAGGTCACAATGTTTCAGTTAATTCCAACACTACATATCTCCACATATTCACCATGAGCTGCCCTCGAACTGAAAACAATCCTCTTGCCTCCCAGGTGCTGGGATTACAGAAGTACGCAACCACACCTAGCTTATTCCATGATCCCCCTTTTTTTTTTTTTTTTTTACATTTTTTGGGACAGGGTCTCACTCTGTAGCCCAGGGTGGTACTGACCTCACTGGTGTAGCCCAGGCTGGCCTTGAATCTAGAACAATCTGGCTGCCTCAGCTTCCCAAGTGCTGGGATAATAGGCATGTACCACCACACTCAGCTTTATGTGGTGCTGGGGAATCAAACTCAGGGCCTTGAGCTTGCAAGGCAAGTGCTTTAACCACTGTGCTATTCCTCCAGGCCCCATGATCCCATTTTTATAAATCTATATGTTAAAATATAATCTGCAATGTCACAGGAAAATATCACCAGTAGTTATCTCTGGTGGCAATTGTGGGTACGGTGTTATGGTTCAGGACCACACTGTGCCCCAAAAGCCTCATGTACCTATGAATACAGTGTATTGTTGGAGGTAGGACCTGATTGGAAGGGGCAGATGCTTGGGGCTTGACCTGGCGGGGTATGTGCTGCTTCTCTCTCTCCTCTCAGACGTTGCTCTGTTTTGCTATGCTGTAAGAAGCCCTGTCTCTGGCTCTGACTCCAAATAATTTGGCTCCACCATTTTCTGGCCACCCACACATGAATGGACTGTGACCATTTGAAATTGTGAACTACAAAAAAAATCTTTACTAAGTTGTAGATGTCGGATATTGAGTCACAGTGATATAAAAGTAACTAAGACTATATATGGAGATCAAATAATTACTGTACTAACTGGGTAGAAGAGAACTGAGTAATAATTGTCCTAATAGGTGTAAAGGGGATCTTAACATGTAAGCCAGGATTTATGGTTACCCTAATTGACTGATTTCTCCTTTTCATGTCTTTGCATCATTCTTTCCCTTCTTCCCTATACCCTTCCTTCTCTTTTTTACAATGATTACATATCACTTATTTTAAAATAAAAAAGACAAAAATGGATAAAGAAACCTTTAAAACAGCTTCAGTTGAATGGGAAGACTGTGTGAGTGAATACAGTAAAAGAAATACAAATGGAAGTAGGGATTTTAGGGACAAAGAGAGCAGATGGTAGCTTATGTAATCAGCTACCATCTCCAGCAATCTGCTTACTGTTTCTGGGCTGACGTACTTCAGATCTTGGTGTCTCCCTGGTACGGCTGGCAGTGCACATACCTAGAAATACCCAAAAGCTGAAATAACAGCAAGTACTCCCCATCCAGCCTTGAGATCAAAGACCCATGTAATATTCTTCTTTTCAAATGACTCTTAAGACTCCAGAAGCCTTGAAAAAAAAATCAGTGGCTTTTATAATATACATATGCAGCTATTCTGTTTCTAAAAGCTGATCCTAAGGAACTAATGAAAGATATATATAGTTTTAGATTTCTCTACAAATAAGTACATATTGTACACAGGAAATAATTATAAAACTTTTTTTTTTTTTGAGGCAGGGTCTTGCTCTGCTGTCCAGGCTGGTCCTCAGCTCACTATGTAGCCCAGGCTGGCCTTGAACTCATGGCATTCTCCTGCCTCAGCCTCTGAGTGCTGGCATTATAGGCATACACCACCACAACCAGCTTATGTGGTGCTGGGGAACTTAGGGCCTTGTGCTTGCTTGGCAAGCATTCTAACCATCGTGTTACTCCTCTAGCTCCATAAAGTAATTATCAACAGCCAAAAAATAAACTGAACTTAAAATTAACAGAAGCTGGATATGGTGGTACGTGCCTATAATCCAAGACTGGGAAACTGTGGCAGGAAGATTACAAGTTTGAGGTCAGTTAGGGCAATTTAGTGAGAGCTTGTCTAAAAATAAAATAAAATAAAATAAAATAAAAAGAACTGAGGCTGTTGCTCAGTGACAGAGTACTGGCCTAGTATGTGCAAGGCCCTGGGCTTGACCCCTAGCAATTCATGAATGCATAAGTAAATACATAAGTAAAAGATGTGTACCAAACTCACCTTGGAGAAATCACCAATTAGATATCCCAGGTTAGAATCTTCTTCTAGCATCTGGGTGATATTAATGTCAGTGAGAGAGACTGTCTTCTTTAGTTTTAAATCCTGAAATGATAAGATTCCCATTCACCCTTAATCCTCATGTTAAATGTTTAAAAATCAGAGAATAGGGGGAAATAGAGGTTCATTTATAACTTTACTCATTCCCCCAAGAAAAAAGATATGCGCAAAGATGCAACCATAAGAGCCAGGAGTAGTAGGCACACGCCTATAACCCCAGCATTCTGGAAGACTATGGCAGGAGGACTGCTGAGTTTGAGGCCAGCCTGGGCTATATAATAGTGAGTTCAAAAAGTAAAAGAGCAAAGTAAAGAAAGACGCAAGGAAATAAAAAGATACACTCTCTGGAGAGGGAAGAAAGTGTTGGGGAATAAGGGCATGGGAAGAGGGAAGGGAAATAAAAATGATCACAATGCAATATGTAAATACACTAATTTATTTCTCAAGATGATTATTATTATGTATCACAAATACATGTTAATAAAAGAAAAAAAGCAGTGATTTGAACCTGGACTACAGAGTGAAACCCTGTCTCAAGAAAAAAAGAAAGATTCGACCATAAGGATATTATTTCCTGTTCATAAAAGACCACAGTACTCATAAATTTTTCAGTACAGGGCTAGAAGAATAGCACAGCAACTAGAGTACTTGCCTAGCAAGACAAAGGCTCTGAGTTCAATTCCTAGCACCATATAAGCCAGATTTATGTCTATAATCCCAGCACTCACGAGGCTGAGGCAAGAGGATTGCTGTGAGTATGAGGCCAGTCTGGGGTCCATAGTGAATTCAGGATCAGTCAGGACTATAGACAGAGACCCTGTCTCTAAATAAATACATACTGGGGCTGGAGGAATATCTCAGTGGTTAAAGCACTTCACTAGCAAGCTCAAGGCCCTGAGTTCAACTCCCCAGGACCACATAAACTGGGGATGGTGGCACACACCTATAATCACAGCACTTGGGAGTCTAAAGCAGGAAGATTGTTGTGTGTTTAAGGCCAGCCTGGGCTACACAGTGAGTTTAGGACTAGCCTAGAATAAAAAGAGAAATCCTTTCTCAAAAAAAATACAGAAAATATATTCATACAATAAAAGATATGTTGTAGAATATTTTTCCTGACATAGAAATAAACTTACAATAGTATTAAGTTAAGGCTGGGGATGTAGCTCAGTGGTATAGCACCTGCCTACTGCCTACCATGCACAAAGCTCTGGGTTTGATCTATAATTTCACAAAACAAACAAGTAAACAAAAAAAGTACTTTGTAATACTACTTGTGGGATGTGTAGTACTGGTAGACCAAATCCAGAGCTTTCTCAATAGGCTTCATTCCCAGACCTTTTATCTATTATTTATTTTTTTTAAATGTTGTGGATGGAGTCCAGGGCCCACAATCTAACCCATATTTTCTTGGTTTTGATTTTGAGGGTCTTGCTAAGTCACTAAGTGGCCCAGGCTGGGTTTGAACTTATGAACTTATGGCCATCCTATCTCAGCTTCCCAGAGCACAGGGATTGTAGGTATACACCACCAGCTTAGGATTTTTCTTTTTTTTCTTTGAGACAGGATCTTGCTATATAATTCACACTGGTCCTGAACTCACTATATAGTCCAAGCTGACCTCAAACTCACAGTAATTTGCCTGCTTCAGCCTCCTTTGGCCGGGATCATAGGAGTGCATCACCAAGCCTGGCTTAGGATTTATTTTAAAGAGGGTAGTAATCAAGTGCTAAGTTTTCCAAATTTGTCCTTCACCAAATCAATCTAATCATAATACCGTTTCTGTCACCTGTATGAAAAACAGTAAGTACCCATGCCAATATAAAGTCTCTCATCTTAAAACAAGAGAATTGGGGAGCAGGTACAGAGGGGGTGCATGCCTGAAATCCCAGTTACTTGGGAAGATGAGGCAGGAAGATAGCAAGTTTGAGGCCAGTCTTTATGATTTAACAAAACCCTGTCAAAATTTTAAAAATTATTTTTACAAAATTTCTAGTCCTATAGCTGAGTGGTAGAATGCTTGTTTAGCATGTGCAAGTCCATAGGTTCAATCCCCAGTATTACATAAAATAGAAGGTTGAGAATTCAGTGTGATAACATCATTTCTACAAGTGTAACTAATACAGATATTTATCATCAATTTTTTTTCCATTTTCCTTTGGAGACAGAATCTCTCCATAGTCCAGGCTGGTCTTGAACTCACAATGTAGCCTGTACTGGCCTTGAACTCACAGCGATTCAGTTGCCTCAGCCTCCCAAGTGCTAGGATTACACATGTGCGGCATCACATCCAACTTGTGTGGTGCTAGAAAATTGGGCCTTGAGTTTGTTAGGCAAGTGCTCTTAACTGCTGAGCTATTTCTCTAGTCCTGAATATTTTAAAGAGAAAAAAACAAAACAGGCAGTGATGGTGTTTTGTGCCTATAATCCCAGCTATTCATGAGGTTGGGACAGGAGGATTGCAAATTTGAGGCCAGCCCAGGTAACTTAGTGAGAACCTGTGTCAAAATAAAAACTTAAGGGGCTAGGTGTAGGGTATAGAGGAATGGCACAGCAGTTAAAGTGCTTGCCTTGCAAGCGCAAGGCCCTGAGTTCAATTCCCCAGCACCACATAAAGCTGGGCATAGTGGTGCACACCTGTAATCCCAGCACTCAGGAAGTGAAGCAGGACAATTGTCTTGAGTCTAACCCCAGCTAGCCTGGGCTATACCAGTGAGTGCAGGACCAGCCTGGAATAAAGAGTGAGATCACTTATTTTTTAAAAAAAAAAAATCCTGTCTCAAAAAAAAATTACAAAAATAATAATAACCACCAACAAGAAAGTTTTCACATTCTTGAGTTCGCAGTAAACAGAACAACACTTCTTTATCTAATATTGAATTTCCCTGGAGTTTTATTACCTGTCTTAGTCTTGGTCTGTTCAAATTCTCGGGCGTTGAGGGTGAG
The DNA here is from genome assembly GCA_004027205.1 of Ctenodactylus gundi. NCBI lineage: Eukaryota > Metazoa > Chordata > Mammalia > Rodentia > Ctenodactylidae > Ctenodactylus > Ctenodactylus gundi. Next base: position 140,707 of record PVKB01004068.1, read on the forward strand.
CGATACAGGCACCTTCTGCTCCGTGGTTCCTTTTTGGAAGAGCAAACCCTTCAGTTTTTATTCCTCAATGTGTGCTTACAGAGCAGCAGCACTATCTCCTAGAAAACTGTTTGAAATGCAGAATTCCATGGCTGGGTACGTTAGTGGTTAGAGTACGTGCTAGTGTGCACAAGACCCTGGATTAGATTCCCCAGTGCCACATAAAAATTAGCTGGGCATGATGCCGCACACCAGTAATCCCAAGCAGTTGGGAGGCTGAGGCAGGAGAATAGTTCTGAGTTCAAGGCCAGCACAGGCTACACAGTGAGTTTGGGATCAGCCTACCACCCTGCACTACAGAGTGAGACCCTATCTTAAAAGGAAAAAAAAGTGTGCGTTTGGAGACTGGGTCTCACTCTGTAGTTCAGGCTAGTCTTGAATTCACTATGTAGCCCCTGCTGGCCTTGAACTCACATGAATGCTCTTGCCTCAGCCTGAGTGCTGGGATTAAAGGCATGCTCCACCATGCCTGGCTTATGTGGTGTTGGAGAATTGAACTCAGGGCCTTGCGCTTGATAGGCAAGAGCTCTAACCATTGTACTATTCCCCCAGCTCCAAACCTGAATTTTTAATAGGCCCAGATGATTTCCAGGTATATTTTAGCCACTGAAGCACTGCTCTAGATGAGGGGTCTATCTTCCTCTTCCTAGCAACATCTTTCTACCCAGACTGCCTGATAATCTGACTCCCAAAATAGACTTGCAGCTGATTTAGATGTACCAATCCTTGTAGTAAAAAGAAAATATAGCCTCAGTTCCTCCAACTATGTAATAGCAAACCTAACTCTAGGATATTGACAATCCTGTAAAGACTTCAACAGAGGCTAGAGGAATAGCGCAGAGATAATTACTGCACTTGCTTAACAAGAGCAAGGCCCTGAGTTTGATTCCCCATCTCCTAGTAAGACAGACATGGTGGCGCATGCCTATCTAGCACTCAGGAGTCTGAGGCCAGCCTGGGCTACAAAGTGAGTTCAGGATCAGCCTGGGGTACAGAGTGAGACCTTACTTTCAAAAAAAAAAAAAAAAAGACTTCAATAATCCTAAAGGAAACATACATACATACATACATACATACACACACGTGTGTGTGTGTGTTACCTTTTTGGTACCAGTTTAAGGGAATAAGAACATTCAATCTTCCTACAAAAGGGGTTGCTAATACATAAAAATAATACTGGTTGGGCCTGGTGGTGCAGGCAGGCCTGTTATCCCAGCAGTTTCACATCAGGAGGCAGGAAGACCACAAGTTCTAGCTCAGTTTAGGTAACATAGCAAGAGCCTGTCTCAAAAAAAATTTTTTTAAACATATTAATAACAGGGCTAGAGATGTAGCTCAAGGTAAAGACACTGGGGATATAGCTCAATGAGAAAACCCTTAGTTCAATCTCCAGTACCACCAAAAAAAAATAAATAAATTAGGATGACCATTAGGGGACTGGTACTATGAAGCCCATTAGGAAAACAGTAGACCAAAGGCCAAAAAGTACTAGCCTTGAGATTTGCTGACACAAGAATAAAGTACAAGCAGACTGTTGACTGTTTCAAGGGATGATTTGGATATCATAACCAGAGGCAGGGGGATTAAAAGACCTTGGCTAACAACTTCCAATTAATCCAAGATTCTATCTTCTATTCCCTATACCTCTGGCCTAGGTGATAAGCAAAAGTTTCTCTTTGATATACTATCCCATCAGTAGTTATTAGTTTGGTTTGTTTGTTTGCTTTCGGTACAGGGGGTGAACCCAGGGCCTTCAAGCAGAGCTGTATCCTCAACTCACTGTTTAGTTTAAATTCAAGATGGGATTTTGCCAAGTTACTAAATTGCACGGGCTGGGCTTAAACACGCAATTCTACTTCAGCTTCCCAGTGCTGGGATGACAGCCTGTCACCACTGGGCCAGGCTCACTAACAGTTATCAACTGACATAGGAGGGGGCTAAACAATAAGAGAGTCATATCTAAAGACAAACTGATCGTCTAAGATTTCTGGGAGAAAAAGAATAAGAGCACCAATATTTTATCTTATACTATTCTATTACAGTGTTTCTCTTGTTTACAGTACCAAGGTAAACTTCCCTGCTCATGGTATGAGCAAATGGCACAGTCCACACTTTACATACCAATATTCTACATCCATCCTTCTCAATTAGGCCGCTGACAACCATATCCCAAATGCTCTCATCAACCCTACCCCAAGTCATGAAGAACTGTTCCATATTGCAAGATGGACACAGGTTTTTTTTTATTGTTGTTGTGGTGGTGGTGGTACTGAAGACTGAATGATGGATACCAAGCTTTTTTGTGTGTATGGTACTAAGAACTGAACCCAATATATGTACTGAGTTACATTTACAACCCATTTTGCTTTTTATTTTGACACAGAGTCTCACCAAGTTACTAAGGTAACCAAGCTGGACTCAAACTTGCAATTCTCCTCCCTTAGCCTCCTAGAGTATTAAGATTACAGGTATGTGTAACCACTCCTGACTTAGAAATCAAAATTGCACTTGCTTTACCTTACCACTGAAATACATTCCCAGCCTTATTTATTTTGAGATAAGCTTTCACCAAGTTTCCCAGATTGTTCTCAAATAACACAGTGGTTAGTGTGCTTACCTAGGAAGTTCAAGGCCCTGGGTTGATTATCCAGCACCACATTAACTCTGGGCAAGGTGGTATCTACCTATAATCTCAGCACTGGGGAAGCTGAGGTCACAGGTGCCAACAGTTTGATGCCAGCTTGGTCTACAGAATGAGACCCTGTCTCAATCAATCGATCAATCAATCCCTAACAAACCTATGCCAGTCTTTCACATTAGCAAATAAAGCCTGAAATTAATATACATTAAATCCTTTCTCCTAGGGGCTGGAGGAATGGCACAGCAGTTACATGCTTGCCTTGCAAGCTTAGGACCCTGAGCTCAATTCCCCAGCACAACATAAAACTGGGCATGGTGACACACACCTATAAGCCTATAATCCCAGCACTCAGGAGGCTAAGGTAGTACTGCCATGAGTCCAGGACCAGCCTTGGGTACATAGTAAGTTCAGAACCATCCTGGTCAATAGAGTGAGACCTGTCTCAAAAAAAAAAAAATCCTCTCTCCTAAACTACCTGTATCTTATAATTCACAATGATGTTTCTGAGACTACAAAAGATCTCCAATCAGCAAAGAAAGTAAATTGGGCTAGAAGAATGGCACAGCAGTTAAAGTGCTTGCAAGGCCCTGAGTTGATTCCCCAGCAGCACATAAAGCTGGACATGGTGGCGCACACCTGTAAGCCCAGCACTTGGGAGTCTAAGGCAGGTATATTGTCCTGAGTCCAAGTATAGCCTGGGCTATACCAGTGAGCTCAGGACCAGCCTGGGCTACAGAGTGAGACCTTGTCTCAAAAAAAGAAAAAAAGAAGAAAAAAGATTAAATTATGAAGCTAGTCATGGTGGTGCAAACCTATATTCCCAGCACTCTGGGAATTGAGGAAAATAAATTTTAACTAAGCCTGAGCAATTTTATAAGACCATGCCTCAAAATATAAAACAAGAAAGGCTGGAAATGTAGCTCAGTGAAAAAAGTCATGGGTTCAATCCCAAGTACCATGAAGAATTAAATTATACCCACTATACAATTTTTATATATATATATATATATTTTTTTTTTGAGACAGGGTCTCACTCTGTAGTCCCAGCTGGTCCTGAACTCACTACAGAGCCCAGGCTGACCTTGGACTCATGGCAATCCTCCCATCTCAGCCTCCCGAGTACTAGGATTACAGGTGTGTGCCACCACGCCCAGCTTATGTGGTGCTGGGGAATCAATCTCAGGTACCCAGTGCTTGCAAGGCAAGCTCCCCAACCACTGAGCTACTTCTCCAGCCCTCTTATTAATTTTTACTTGTAACAATAAAGTAGCCTAGCAAGAGCAAGGCCCTGAGTTTAATTCACCAGTATCACATAAACTGGATACACCTGTAATCTCAGCACTCAGGAGGCTGAGGCAGGAGGATTGCCCCAAATCCAAGGCTAGCCTGGACTTCACAGAGAGCTCAGGACCAGCCTGGGCTACAGAGACCATGTTACAAAAAACAAAACAAAAAATAATAAAGTACGTGGAGTGTTACAAATGGCTTTAATTTTTCCCAGTTTTACTGAGGTATAACTGACAAATAAAAATTGCACATATTCAACAAATGATATAATTTTTGAGGCAGGATCTCACTCTGTAGTCCAAGCTGGACCTGAACTCCCTATGGAGCCAAGGCTAGCCTCAAACTCATGGCAATCCTCCTGTCTCATCCTCCCAAATGCTGGGATTACAGGCATGTGCCACCACGCCTGGCTTATGTGGTGTTGGGGAATCAAACTCAGAATAAAAAAACAAGGGCTGAAAGAATGGCACAGTGGTTAAAGCTTTTGTCTTGCAAGCACAAGGGCCTGAGCTCAATTCCCCAGCACTACATAAAAGCCGGACATGCTGGTGCATGGCTGTAATCCCAGCACTCGGGAGGCTGAGGCAGGATTTCTGTGAGTCCAAGGCCAGCCTGGGTTACATAGTGAGTTCAGGACCAGCCTGGGCTACGGAGCAAGACTCTGTCTCAAGAAAGGAAAGAAGAAGGAAGGAAGGAAGGAAGGAAGGAAGGAAGGAAGGAAGGAAGAAAGAAAGAGAAAGAAAAGGAAAGGAAAGGAAAGAAAAGGAAAGAAAAGACAGCTAGAGAGATAGCCCAAAGCAAAGGTCAATCTCCAGTACTGTACATGCAGGTGCACACATGACAAAAAACAAGAGCAAGAAGGAAAAGAGAAAGGAGAAGTAGGAAGAGAATCAAATGTGGTGGACATAGTGGTGCACTATAATAATCCCAGTGCAGTGAGGCTGAGGCATGAGGATTGTAAATTCAAGCCCAGCCTGAGCTATTTAGTAATTTAGTGAAATCCTATCTTAGAAGACAAATGGACTGGCCATATGGCTCAGTGTGATCACTGGTTCAATTCCAGGACTCCCCCAACAATGTAACACACACACACACCCCACCCACACCACCCCCCAACCCCACCCCCGAAAAATCACATTAGGTACATTCTATTCATTACTTACTGGAAATGATTGAAATGCTTACCCATCTAAAATAATCCCTATGACATGACCTGACACACTATAGAGCAGGCATCAGGCAACTCTTAAGACTATAAAGACCATGACTTCTTAATTTCTGCAGTCCTTCTCATTTTTTCTTTGTTTTGGTTTTTGGTGGTGGTAAGGGACTGAACACTAGGCCTTTGCACTGAGTAACATCCCCAGCATACCACAAGGTCCAGTAGGTGCTTATATTTTGTAGAGCACTGCAACATATTAGGCATAAAATATTGTTTATTCAAGAACGAAAGAAGATGCCCAGGAAAGTGAATCAGACCCAGAAAATTAAATGTCATACAGTTTCTCTAATATGAGAAAGCCAAACCAGAAAAATAATATAAAAGATACCAAAGAAGAAAGAAGGAGGACATTGTGGAATGGGACCGGGAAAGGGGGGTGGACAGATGGTGGGAAGTGGAAAGAGAGGTGATATGTAAATAAAAATGTTTTCTAAATTTTAAAAAAAGAAAATGCCAAACAAAGAACAAATGAATAGACAGAGCAAGACCCTATCTAAAAAAAAGAGATGGAGGCTGGAGGAATGGCTCAGAAGTTAAAGCACTTGCCTAGCAAGCTCAAAGCCCTGAGTTCGATTCCCCAGCACCATATAAGCTGGGCACGGTGGTGCACACCTGTAATCCCAGCACTTGGGAGGCTGAGACAGGACAATAGCATGTGCTCCAGGTCAAACTGGACTCCATAACAAACTGGGCTACATAGTGAGTTCAGGACCAGCCTGTACTACAAAGTAAGACCCTGTCTCAAAAAATAAAAAATTTTTAAAAATTAAAAATTTTAAAGAGACAGAGAAATAGCACCACAGTTATAGCACTCACCTAGCAAGCACTGGGCCCTGGGTTCGATTCCCCACCACCACATAAACCAGGCTTGGTGGCCCATGCCTATAATCCCAGCACCTGGGAGGCTGAGGCAGGAAGATTGCTGTGAGTTCGCGACCAGGCTGTTCTACCCAGTGAGTTCAGGACCATCCTGGACTACAGAGAGATCCTGCCTCAAAGCAAAACAAAAAGAATGAAAATTAAATTAAGATATGTAAAGAAGGCAAAGATACCATCAGAGAGTTTTGTTCCTTGGTGTCTTCTTGATCTTCCATGGAAAATTCTATCAGTTCCTTTGAAATCTCTTCTGCCTTGTCTTCCAGCTTCAGATATTTATTCAGTTTTGGAAGAATAGAAATGGGACTACCCAGATATTTCATTTCATTTTCCAGCAAGTTTCCATTGTCCTGCCAAGTATATTGACAACATTAAAACCTATTTATGGACATTATCTCACACTACATAGAAAAATTAACTCAAAATACACCAAACACCAAAATATAAGTGTTAAAACAAGTTTGGGTAGTGAACTCCTGCAATCTCAGCTACTCCCAAGGTGGAGGCAGGAAGATCACAAGATGAGGACATACAGTTCCTCCCACTTCCTGCTCAAACTTCACTTATCCATTGGTGTTTCTCATCAGAACCAGCTTAGAAAAGATCAAAAATCCAGAGCTGTTATCACATAGCTCATACTTCAATGAACCCCTCTCCCCAGCTACTTATTTTTTTGGTACTGACGATTGACCCCAGGGTCTTCACACAGAGTATATATCTCCAGCCACTTTCCCCTTTTTTAATTTTGAGATAGTATCTTTCAAAGTCAAGCTGGGCTCAAACTTGTCATCTTTCTGCTTCGGCTCCCCTAGAGAGCTGGGATTACACATGTGCCCCATTACAACTAGCTTCAAATGGTCCTTAATGATTTTTTTCTCTTTTTCCTTTTTTTTTTTTAAGACAAGATCTTTCTCTGTAGTTTACACTGGTCATAAAATCACTGTGTAGTGCAGGCTGGCCTTGACAACAGAGCTATCCTTCTGCCTCAGTCAGCCTCATGAGCGCTGGGATTACACCTGACTTTAATAAGATTTTCAATGACTCACCAGAAGAGAAAGAGGAGACACATAAGGCTCCTTAGCTCGTTTTTGAAACCTCAGGTTCCTTGGTGCCTGCCACTCTAAGGCTTTCAAAGTATGGTTTTCCTGTATAAAAAAAATAATATCGGCAGAGGAAAGGAAGTATTAGTGGGCAATGACGAAAACATTCCATCTAATAAAGCTATGAATAATAAAAATAAATAAATAAAACTATGAATAACTTTCATGAAACACATTGAATGTATTCATTAAATATATATCCAGATGACAGAAATTATGGTTTGGAGTTGATGTGTAGTATATAGATTCTCTTTGAAAGATACAAATTTTATGATGACTAGAAGGACAGAGGAAGTAACATGTTTGAGGTTTTAGAAAGTGATGACTGGTGGGCTTATAATCCTAGCTACTGGGGAGGCTGAGACAAGAAGATCTCCAGTAACAGGCCTGCCTGAGCAACTTGGTGAGACCCTGTCTCAAAATACGAAGGGCTAGTGATGCAGCTCAGGGCAAAGGTCATGGGTTCAATCCCCAGTACCAGACACACACAGACACAGATGGGAGAGAAAGAAAAAGAAAGAAAAGGGGGGAGACAGGGGAAGAGAGAAAATATGATTATAGAAAGAAATTCAAAGGACAGTATTATATCAAGAAAAAACTGACTAGAACAGTTACAAATGGGAATATCTTCATCAATGTAAGAAAAGATAAAAAAGAGCAGCAACTATCTCATATGTGTAATGATCAGAGAGAAGAGATGAAAGGTAAGTAAGGACAAAAATGGCTAGAAAAAGGGATTAGTTGAAGGATTCTTTAGAAAAAGAATTGCCTAAAGATTGCCTAAGGCACAGAAAGAAAGGACCATAGAGCCAGGGAGAGTAGCCCAGGCCTGTAATCCCAACTACTTAGGAGGTTGAGGCAGGAGGATCAAAAACTAAAGGTAAGGGGATGTAGGAATAACACAGTGGTTACAGTGCTTGCCTAGTACATGCAAAGCCATGAGTTCAATTCCCCAACACCACATAAACTGGGCATGGTGGCGCACACCTGTAATCCCTGTGCTAGGGAGGCTGTGGCAGGAGGTTTGCCATCAGTTCTAGGCCAGCCTGGCTCCAAAGTGAGTTCAAGACCCACCTGGACTACAGAGCAAAACCCTGTCTTAAAAAAATAAATAAATAAATAAGGTCAGCCTAGGCAACTTACTGATATGCTGTCTCAAAGTACAAATAGAGAACAGCTGGGAATACAGTTAAGGGGCAGAGCACTCGCCCAGCATTTCTGAGGCCTTGGGTTCAAGTCTCAGTACCATAAAAAAAAAGACTAAAGACCACATCTACTTATGGTGGCTGGTAGTCCCAACCACTGTAAAAGCTGAAGATTACAAGTTCAAGGCCACCCTCAAAATGTAACAAGATGTCATCTTAAAAAGAGTAATAATAATAATAATCATGGCTTCCTCAAAATAGGGATAAGACAGCTTGATTCAGAAGGAAACACAGGCTGGAGATATAGCTCAGTAATAGAGCATATGCTTAACATGAGCAAGGCCCTAGTTTCAAATTCAGTAACAAAAAAAAAAAAAAGAAATTACACTTGCGTGTAAAATCCTTGCAAATAATCTATAAACAACTTATACAAGTTATCTCTATTTAAAAAAACCAAAACACTAAGCTTGTTAAACTTTAATGAAACCATTTTTGTCCTTAAACCTATCAGCTGGTCATAACTCATAACAGTGACCTTCTATGGCCAGGCCTGTCGTTTCAACAGTCTGGTAGGCTAAGGCAGAAGAACTGGAAGTTCAAGCCCAGCCTAACCAACTTAGTGAGAATTTGTCTCAAAATAAAAAATGAGCGGCTAGCGGAATGGCACAGTGGTTAAATTGCTTACCTAGCAAGCTCAAAGCACCACATAAAGCTAGGCATGGTGACACACACCTGTAATCTCAGCACTAGGGAAGCTTATGTAGGACTACTATGAGACCAAGGCCAGCATGTGCTACATAGTGAGTTCAGGACTCGTCTGGGCTACAAGGTAAAACCCTACCACAAAAGAAAAAATATCAAAAATGAAAATGAGCTGGGAGTAGAGAGGGATGGCACAGGCCTGTAGTCCCCGCACTTTAGAGGGCTGCAGCAAGGTCAAAAGTTTGAGTCCAGGGACTGACGGAATGGCACAGCGATTAAAGCGCTTGCCTAGCAAGCATACAGCCCCAAGTTCAATTCCCCAGCACCACGTAAGCCAGGTGTGGTGGCACACATCTGTAATCCCAGCACTTGGAAGGCTGAGGCAGGAGGACTGCTGTAAGTACAAGGCCAGCCTGGGCTCCACAGTGAGTTCAGAACCAACCTGGGTTACAGAGTGAAACTCTGCCTCAAAAAAAAAAAAAAAAAAAAAGTGTCCAGCCTGAGCAACTTATCAAGACTCTGTCTCAAATAAAGGCGCAGGGGATGTAGCTCAGTGTGAAGGCTCTGGTTCAATCCCCATCAATGGGGGGAGCAGGGAGAAAAAGAAGAAGAAGAAAAAAAAGACAGTGTGAAGGCTCTGGACCCAAACCCCAGTACTGCAAAAAACCAAAATCTGCTACGAAAAACTTAGGGCTAGTTCCAGTCCAAAGTTTAATAAATCTTAACAAGAAAACACAAAACGACAAACATTTTATCTATATTAATCACTTTGCTGAGATATAAATAGCTCTAGGTTTCACCAATGAGTTACTTCCCTAAAAGAAATAAAATATATCCAGGTTTCCCTTAAATACTCACATTTTCTTTATTTGCAGAGATACTACACATCACATCTTTCTTTCTGAGTTCATGGTCTGAAGCATTCGGAGTGCTACAAAGAAGCTGTGCCTACAAGATATTGTTTGTTGAGAACAACCAGCATCCTTGAGCCATGGCTGAGTCAGAACCCCTCTGCCTCCCACCTAAGAAAGAAACCAAGGCCCAAGAAAGTGGCTACTCACCGAACTGCCTTTCATAAGGTGCTGGCGATGGTTTCTGCAGATAAAAAGAAAGCACCTGTCACAAAAATACAGAGTAACATTTGCCTTCATTTTTTAAAGCTCATTCTGATGGTGCTGGCTGGGACATCCAACTCTTTCTTTCTTTCACTCTAGGAGTACTAGCTCTAGTGATGTACTTCTCACAGTAATATGCAGGGTGTTCTCTAGGGTAAATATCAATCTCCAAGTAACATTCTGGGGAAAGGACCCTCATTTCATCCACATAGCCACATGTACAGATGTACACACCAAAGATAAATAAGTTTGTCTTACATCTTTGCACATCTTTGCATGTGTGTGTGTGGCGCTGGATGGGTATCAGACCTAGGGCCTTCCACATGTTAGGCAAGCACTCTACCACTGAACTATACCTTCAGCCCTGTCGTATATATTATGTAGATTTATAATTTCTTAATATTTTTTCTTTTTTTAGACAGGGTCTCACTCTGTTGCCCAGGCTGGTCCTGAATTCACTACTGAGCCCAGCCTGGCGTTGGACTCACGGCAGTTCTCCATGCGACAACATGCCCAGCTTATGTGGTGCTGGCCAATCAACTCTGGTATTTAGTGCTTGACTTAGCGCTTGCTAGGCAAGCACTTTAACCGCTGAGCCATTCCTCCAACCCTATTAATAAATTTCACCACTGACTATTGGAGGCTATTTTAAAAATGAATTTTTATCCTCCCTCCCAGAATTTTATCCAGTCTGTATAGATTAGGACAATTAAAGGAATTTGAAGACAACATAAGAGGTAAAATGATGAAAAGTATTCTCTACTACACAAAAGGGGCACCTACATAACCTAAATACCAAAAGATAAAGTTCTAAAAAAAAATTACAATGATCAGGCTGGAAAATTACAATGATCAGTTAAAGCATTTGCCTAACAAGTGCTAAGTCAAGCACTAAGTGCCTGAGTTTGGTTCCCCATCACCACATAAGCCAGGCATAGTGGTGCACACCTGTAATCCCAGCACTAGAGAGGCTCAGGCAAGAGGACTGCTACAAGTCCAAGGCCAGCCTGGGCTCCACAGTAAGCTCATAACCAGCCTGAGCTAGAGTGAGACCTTGTCTCAAAAAAAAAAAAAAAAAAAAAAACCTACAACGGTCATAAACCAGGCATGGTGGCCCATGCCTGTAATTCCAACACTCCAGAGGATGAGGCAGGAAGATTGCTGTGAATTTGCGGCCAGCCTGGGTTAGACAGTGAGTTCAGGGCCAGTCTAGACTACAGAGCAAGATTCTGGTGAAAAAAAGAAAAGAAAAAAAAAAAAGAAGGGCAGGAGGAATGGCACAGCGGTTAAAGCACTTGCCTAGCAAGCACAAGGCCCTGGGTTTGATTCCACACCATTACATAGAAAGCTGGGCATGGGGCTGGAGGAATGACACAGTGGTTACAGTGTTTGCCTTGCAAGTGCAAAGCTCTGAGTTCAACTCCCCAGCACCACACAGAGCTGGACAAGGTAGTGCAAGCCTATAATCCCAGCACTCAGGAGGCTAAGGCAGGCAGATTGTCCTGAGTTCCAGGTCAGCCTGAGCTACACCAGTGAGTTCAGGAACAGCCTAGGCTACAGAGTGAGACACTGTCTCCAAAAAAAAAGAAAAGATTAAGATGGCCAATTACATTAATTTTTACCCTGGGATACTGCAGCAAGAGGACTTCAAATCTGAGCCCAGTTTGGATAACTTAACTTGGCCACTTAGTAAGACTCTGCTTCAAAATCAAAATGAAAAAGCAGGCTAATGATGTAATTCAATGCGAAGACCCCGAGTTCAATTCCCAGTACCACAAAAAAGAGAAGGGGGAGGACAATGAAGAGGAAAAGGTCTGAAGCAATGTGAGCCTGTAATCCCTGCCCTCTGGAAGGGTGAGGCAGGACTGTAAATTCAAGTACAACCTGGGTAACACAGTGAACCCTGGTCTTGGAAAAAATAAAATAAAAAAAAACTAGAAAGGGCTGTGGACGTAGTTTGTGTGAAGGTTCACCCTGGGTTCAATGCTTAGTACCGTCCCCACACAAGAGGGGTTAAATTAAAATGAGGGGGTTTTTTTGGTATTACCTGATGAAATACTTAGGACTTCAAAGAATCCATAATAGTTTATTAATAAACATTATAAAATACGTGGCATGTGCTTGATATAATACATTTTAATCAATACAATAGGTGTTTATTACCAGTGCCATTAATATCTCCAATTTATCTATAAAGGAACCAAAAGCCAATGAAGTTTAAAAAAAAAATCTAATTAGTCACAGCTGGGTTTACCTAGCAACAGAACTTACATCCCAGCTAACGGTACTTCCTGAGGTCCTGAAGGCTCCAAGTGACCTGCAATCAGATACAAAGAATTAGTAATGGGCATTATTCTCACCCATGAACCCTCTGGTTTTCTTCATTTGTAGTAAGCCTTATTAATTTCAAAGGCTGAGCTCTTAAACACAAACCTTAATTGGCACCCATCTCATGAATTGAGATAATAAGAAACAAGATACAATTTCATAAAATCTTAAGAATTTACATGGGGGGGGGGGAAGGGCTGGAGGAATGGCTCAGCGGTTAAAGCGCTTGCCTAGCAAGCACTAAGTACCCTAGTTCGATTCCCCAGCACCACATAAACTGGGCATGGTGGCGCACACCTGTAATCCCAGCACTCGGGAGGCTGAAACAGGAGGATTGCCGTGAGTCTAAGGCCAGCCTGGGCTCCGAAGTGAGTTCAGGACCAGCCTGGACCACAGAGAGAGACCCCGTCTCAAAAAAAAAGATTTTACATGGTTCATGTTCAGGGCATAGCTCAGCAGTTAAAGTGCTTGCCTAGTAAATTCAACACTCTGGGTTCAATTCTCCAGCACCACATAAACTGGGCATTGTGGCATATGCCTGTAATCCCAGCACTCAGGAGGCTAAGGCAGGAGGACTGTTGTAAATCTGAGGGCAGCCTTGACTACAGAGTAATACACTGCCTCAAAAAAAAAAAAATTATGTGGATCAAGCCAGGCATGGTGGAATACACCTGTAATTCCAACACTCTAGGAGGTTGAGGCTGGAGGATCAAAAGTTCAAATTAGCAACATAGCAAAATTCTTTTTTTTTTTTTTAAAGGGACTTGTTTTGTAGTTCAGGCTAATCCTGAACTCACTATGGAGCCCAGGCTGGCCTTGAACTCACTGCAATCCTCCTGCCTCAGCTTTCCCAGTGCTGGGATTACAGGTGTGCACTACCAAGCTCAATTTATGGGAATTAATCTCAGGGCCTTAAGCTTGCCAGCTGAGCACTTTTAACCTCTGAGCTATTAGTCCAGCCCTGCAAGATTCTATCTCAAAATTAAAAATAAAAACGAGCTAGGGATGTAGCTCAGTGTGAAGGCCCTTGGCTCAACCCCAGTACCACCAAAAGAAAGAAAAAGAGAGAGTGAGTAAAGCAAAAGAGAATTCTAACTTTCTAGGAAGGTTTTTGGGGTTTTTTGCTTGTCTGTTTGGCTTAATTTTAAATTTTTTTTTTTTTGAGAAAGAGGCTTACTCTGTAGCCCAGCCTGGCCTGGAATTCAGAACACTCTCGCCTCAGCCTTCCTAGAGCTGGGCTTACAGGTGTGTGCCACCATACCCAGCTATTATGTGGTGTTCAGGGTTGGAGTCCAGGACTTTGCGCTTTCTAGGCATGCCCTTTAAATCACTGAGCTATGTCTCCAGTCCTCTATGTAGGTTTTCAACCTACTTTCACCACTTTCCAGTTCTATCCTATTACCATGTCCTCTCCCTTAAAGTTACTCTTGCCCCTACCAGTTTCATCAGGATCTGCAGAAATGGTAAGATGAGTTGCAGGTATCTCCCCACTGCTAAGATTTGAAAGATCAAGGCAACATTTTGGAGTTGCTCTGTTAAGACATAAAATAGTAAATTAAGATTTCCATTAGGCTGTAACATCATTAAAAGGCAGAGATCATGCATTCTTTATTTGAAATATTTCTCAATGACTATCACAAAATCTAAACAGTATCCAAATACCAACTGGTTTTTGTGGTATCTCAAACTGGGCTGAGAAAATCCCCCATCTTTTCCCTTTTCCAATTATGATATGTGCTTCATTTTCTCCTCCCCAACACACTGACACAGGATAATTTGGTGGGTCAGTACTGAGATACTTGAACCCAAGGTGGTAATTCTTTTTACCAAAGTTCAAAGTCAACAACTGATCTCTTGATCCCATATCTGCTGCCCTATATACCATGAATACACAGATTTTATTTCTCCCTGGAGAGCTGGAGGAATGGCTCAGCAGTTGAAGCGCCACCTAAGTCAGGCGTGGTGGCACCTGCCTGTAATCCCAGTACTCAAGAGAACTGCAGTGAGTCCAAGGCCAGCCTGGGCTCCATATCAAGTTCAGGACTAGTCTGGGCTACAAAGCAAGACCCTGTCTCAAAAAAAGTACATTGCTATTTCTCCCTGGAGTCTATAGTACTTCTCAGATACTTCTTTACCTCTTGTTTTCTAGTAAAGCATAAAGACAGCATGATCAAAATTAAAGTACAAGTACAATGATACTAACATTAACACTAATAAAAAGACCAACTCATGGAATGCAATAGTTGGGGCTGGAGGTATAGCACAGCAGTTAAATCGCCTGCCTAGCACGTGTAAGGCCCTAGTTCAATTCCGCAGCTGGGCATGATGCATAAGCCTGTAATCCCAGCACTTAGGAGGCTTGCTGTGAGTTTGAGGCCAGCCTGGGCTACACAGTAAGTTCAGAAGCAGCCTGGACTATAGAGCAAGACCCTGAATTTTTTAAAAAGGAAAGAAAAAAAAACTAATCCCACCACTCAGGAGGCTGTAGTAGGAGGTCAGCCATGAGTTCAAGGCCAGTCTGGGCTACATAGTGAGTTCAGGACCAGCCTGGGCTACAAAGTGAGACCTTGTCTCAAAAAAAAAAAAAAAAAAAAAAAAAAAAAAAAAAAAAAAAAAAAAAAAAAAAAAAAAAAAAAAAAAAAAAAAAAAAAAAAAAAAAAAAAAAAGGCAACAGTATTCAGACTTTTCTCAAACAGGACAGTATTCGATACTCACAAGATTCTAGTAAAATAGGATTATTATTTCTATTTCAAAGAAAAGAAGACCTAGACTCAAAAGTGTCAACTGGACAGAACTGAGTCATAAGTCCTTATCTTTAAGCTGGAATAATTAAACAAACCAATCAATCTATTTAGGAAAGCAAAGGAGGTAAGATGTAAAAATAAAAGTGAATTTACCCAGACAGAATGCTTATGTTTGCAGAATCACCAAGGAATTTGTCCACCGGAGTTCTAGGATAATCTGGGCAGGTGGTAAAGGAAGAGTCTCGTTCGAGGAGCAGGTGTAGCATCTTCCTCTGATTGGACCTAACACTGGCTCGTGAGCCACAGCTCTGTTCCTCTCGTGTGGATGAGAAGGATTCTGTAGTCATAGTTTCTGAGGCCTCACCAAGAAAAACAAAACAAGAACAAACCTAACTAGAAAAAGAATATCACAAACGATTTAGCTTTTCCGACCTCCTCCATCCTTTCCAACCACCTGGATCTGCATGGGAGGCGGGGTTGCCCAAAGGGTGACTCACAACTTGGACTGAAGGTTAAGTCGTGCTTGCCCAGGATCGCTTTGCCTTTTCGTTGACACCTGAACTTACCGAGAACTCGATGCAGCACTTTAAAAACGGCACGAAGAGATGATTTTCGCTTGTTCAGGGTCACAATGACCACTGCTGGACACTCCCGACGGAAAGAGACACGAGTTCTTATAACTGGCAATATAAATGTCCATTCGGACCACAGGCCCGGAGTGGGACCCCAGAAACAAAAGGTCTCTGATTCTATGGCGGAGACTACTCCAGACTTACCTCAGAACTGGAGTCTGACTTGCCTTCGGAACAAAGGAAAGTGGACAGGGATAGGCCACAAGCGAAGACTCAAGAGAATGAAAGGAAAATGTGAAGAAAAGAAGCAGTTAACCAAACTAGAATGCTGCTTTTCGTTTAACAAAGTAGGTTAACGTCAAGCTGGTAGCAACTCTAAGAAACAGGCCGAAGTGCCACACCAGGAATATTCAAATCTTCCGCCCTCCCAAACACCGATGCCCTCCCATCTCTAGGCTGCTTTAGCCAATCGCCACTCACGCGCTCAGGCCGTACAGCCAATCGGTAGGTTCGCACATCACCCGGCGTGCGATTGCGCCGGAAGAAGCGCGATTTGTTCAGCCCTGGAGCCAAAGCAGGATGGGGATTGGCCCACCAGAGTTAGGCGAGCCGCTGGGTAAGCTCCATTGGCTCTCCCGCTGACCAATCGCCGCACCCTTTCCGTATTGTCTGTTTCCCCCAACCCCGCGAGATTTAAAATGTGCCTCTTCAACGGGGACTGTTTGCGGCGTGATACTAGGAGAGATTTTTGAGTGGGATGGGTTTTTTTTCTTGCTTTTTTTCTTATGTCGCGTCTCTTTAGTTTGCTAGCCTTTGGCTGTGAATGGAGCATTTGCCACCTGTGTGTCAGATATTGAGGTGCCGCGGTGCTTATGCTGAGCGGCATTGGCCCCCTTCCGAGAGCTTTTCTTGTTCGTTGTCCTTTTTGGTCTCAGAGACGCTAAGATATATGGGTAAGATACATGGTGTAATTTTTTTTTTTTTTTTGAGGGACTGGGAGATGGTACCGAGGGACGCTCTACCAAAGGGCTACGCCCTCAAGTCCTTTTTCTTTAATTAAAAAAAATATTTTTGAGATAGGGCCTCGCTCTGAAGTCCAGGCTGCTCTGAACTTTCTGTGTACCCCAGGATGGTTTGCTGAGATTACAGTTGTGCACCATCACGCCTGGTGTATGTAGTGCTAGGGAATCGAACCCAGGACTTTGTGCGTGCTAGGCAAGTGTGCTATTCTTCCAGCCCTGTGTTTATTTTGAAACACAGTCTTGCTGAATTACTCAAACTGCTCCTGAACTTGTGATTCTCCTGTAGCAGTCTCCAGAGTAGCTGGTGTTACAGGAATGTGTCACTGCACCTGGCATCATTTTTACCAGAGTCCGAAGGATTCAAACTTAAGCTCTTTATGGAAATTCGAATAACAAAATGATGTTTAGAAATTCTTTTATATTTTTTGAGGTTCTGGGACTCAAACTCAGGACCAAGGGCATACTAGCCAAACACTTTACCATTGAGCTACATACACTCTAGCTCTAGGGGGAAAAGTTTTTTGTTGTTGTTGTTGTTTGTTTTTGTTTTTGTTTGTTTTGAAACAGAACCTTACTCTGTAGTCCAGGCTGGTCTTGAACTCACTATGGAGCCCAGGCTGTCCTTGGACTCATGGCAGTCCTGCCTCAGCCTCCCAGAGTGCTGGGATTACAGGCATGAGCCACCACACCGGCTTAATATTGGATATATTTTTTTAATCCTGTGAAAAATAAGTGTGGTCTCATTGGGAGATGGGTCTCACTATTTTGTCAGAGCTGGTTTTTTTTTTTTTTTTTTTTTTTTGGTGAGCTCCATCCTCAACACACTTTTACTTCTTTATTTTGAGACAAGGAAGGTCTCTCTAAATCACTGAGTTGCCTATGCTGGGCTAAAATTTGAGATCCTCCTGCCTCAGATTCCCAAGTAGCATAGATTTCAAGTGCACGAATAGGTCCAGCTTACTATGCTTTTTTAGAAAAAGTTTTAAATAGTCAGATATGGTGATATATGCCTGTAACCCACAACTCTGGGAGTCTGAGGCAGAAGGATCACAAGCTCAAGCTCAGCCTTGCCAACTTAATGAGACCAGTCTCAAAATAAGAAAGAGCTGGGGATGTAGCCCAGTAGAACATTCCTGGATTCAATTCTCAATACTATACACATACAGCAAGTTTGAAATAATCTTGGAAGTTCTTTAAAACACAGACTTCTAAAATTGTGACTCAATAGGCCTAAACTGGGCCCCGGGTATTATCACAGTTACGAAATGCTACTTATACTAAAAATCACACCCTGAAAAACAAGTAAGAAATGCCATTTTTATCTGATGTTAGATCTTTTCAGTCACAGCAGCTGAGAGATGCAGTGTGGTCAGCTAATTTTTATCCTAATACTCCCTTTTTTTGAGACAAGGTCTCACTGCATAGACTAGGCTGATTGTGAACTCACTATGTAGCCCAGGTTGGCCTCAAACACAGGCAATCTTTCTGCCCCAGCTTCTGGAGTGCTGGGATTATAGCCGTGCATCACCATACCTGGTTTATGTGGTGCTGGGGAATCAGTCCCAGGGCTTTGTGCTTGGTAAGTGAGCACTCTAACCTCTGAGCTAAACACCCCCAAGCTAAGCCTAACCTTTTCTGAGACAGGGTCCTGCTCTGTAGTCCAGGCTGGTCCTGAACTCACTAAGTAGCCCAGACTACTAGTCTCAAGACACGGCAACCCTCGTGCCTCAGCCTTTGGCATGCTGGGATTACAGGCATGTGCCACTCAGTTTATGCCCAGTTTATGTGGTGCTGGGGAACTGAACTCAGGACCTAGCACTTGCTAAGCAAGCATTTTAACCACTGTGCCATTCCTCTAACCCACTAAATCCTTTTCGTCTGTATAAATTGCTTCTCCAGAAAAGAGGTATATGAAGAATCTTTGCCATCTAGGCTAGAGATGGTAAATGTGGGAGGCAGCACACAATCTTGTCATGCCAGGTAAATTTGAAAATCAAGCTAGAAATTAAGAGCGTGAGATTCAGGGCTGAAGGAATGGCACAATGGTTAAAGCACTTGCCTTGCAAGGCTCTGAGTTCGATTCCCCGGCACCACATAAAGTTGGGTGTGATGGTGCATGCCTCTAATTCCAGCACTCAGAAAGCTGAGGCAGGTGAATTGTCCTGAGTCCAGCCCCAGCCTGGGCTACACCAGTGAGTTCAGAATCAGCCTGGGTTGCAGAGGTGAGAACCTGTCAAAAGAGTGTGAGATTCATTGGTTTTTCCTTTGATGACTATTATCACACTTTTTTTTTTTTGAGATCTTGCTCTATAGTCCAGGCTATTCTTAAACTCACTATGTAGCCTAGTCTGGCCTTAGACACAGCAATCCTTTCTCCAGTCCCTGAGTACTGAGATTACAGGTGTGCATCAAAACACTTAGTTTAGATGGTGCTAGGGAATCAAACTCAGGGCCTTACACTTGCTAGGCAAGAGACTTAACTGCTGAGCTATACTCCCAACCCTATATTCACTCTGTGGAATGCTGCATACTTTCGTGTAGGTGAAAAGTAGAGACAGATGAAGTTGTACTGGAGCAGCAGTGGCAAAAGCAAATAGATTAAGGATACTGCACACCTTGTTACCAGTGCTTTCTGCAGCAGGTCCCCAAAAGAGTGCAGTTTGGGTGACCACCACAAAGGTGTCAAACAAGTAGCTCTGGGTTCAATGTTAGGTGATGGGGGCTGAGGGTATAACTGGGCTACATAGTGAGTCCAGGACCAGCCCGGACTACAGAGTGAGATTCTGTCTCAAAAATAGAAAAATAGGCACTGGAGGAATGGCTCAGCAGGTTAAAGCGCATGCCTAGCAAGCACTTAGGCAAGCGCTAAGTACCTGAGTTCATTCCCTAGCACATAAGATGGGCATGGTGGTGCATGCCTGTAATCCCAGCCCTTAAGAGTCTGAGACAGGAGGATTGCTGTGAGTCCAAGGCCAGCCTGGGCTCCATAGTGAGTTTAGGACCAGCCTGGGCTATAGAGCAAAACCTTGTCTCAAAAAACAAAAATAATGTTAGGTAATGGAAAAACACTAGAATCTATAAGTGCTCTGACAGTAGCTGTATTAAAAATTCTCCAACAGTCTAGTCTCAAAATAAGTTTCTGGGATTATAGTGTAGCTCAATGGTTAAAGCACTTGCCTACCTAGCCCCAAACCCTGGGTTCAGTTCCCCAGCACCATATAAACTGGGCATAGTGGCACAAGCCTGTAATCCCAGTAGTCAGGACCAGCCTGGGCTACACAGTGAGATGCTGTCTCAAAAAAATAAAATTCTGAAAATACTTAAAGGAAACCTGGAAAGTGAAAGGGAGACCAGTGACACCAATGACCCCAGAGAAGAAGCGACAACAGCTAGAGGAGAATGAGCTGAGAAAAAGTATGTTGGTAATTAGTGAAATATGAGTAAATAAGATATGAAAGTTAAGGAATTCTGAAATAACTAAATTTGCCTTCATGTCTGTCACTTTAAGTATATTTATGTGGTAGAGATTTGACTTCATTTAATGTAGCAATGTGATATAGTTTTAACTTTGTATTGTTGTAGCAATTCGCTTATCAGGTCACTAATGAAAGTTTATCCTAAGGAAACTGAT